>PVJS01016520.1:0-37379 GCA_004027185.1 Glis glis | reverse complement strand
ATTTATTTTAAAATAAAATAAAAGGCCGGGCGTGGTGGAGCATGCTTGTAATCCCAGTACTTTGGGAGGTGGAGACCAGAAGATCCGGGTTCGGGGCCAGCCTCAGCTCGCGCACGCGCACACGCACGCTCTCTTTCTCTCTCTCTCCCTGTCTCTCTCTCTACTTAGTGAGGCCCTCCACAACTTCGTGAGACCCGGTCTCAAAATAAAGTATAAAAAATAGGGCCGGGGGCGTAGTGCGGAGGTAGAACGCCCCTGGGTTCAATCCCCGGTACTGCAAAAAATAAATAAATAAATAAATAAATAAATAAATAAAATAAAATGATACTGCATTCAGAGAGACTTTAAAAACACTAAGAATCCAGACTATATTATGCAAATGTCCAATCAATGAAAAATGTTTAGTGAGCATCTACTAGAGAATAAACAATGAGTCTGGCAATATAAAAATGAGAGAAAAATCTAAGACACATTCACTATCTTTATGGTGTGTAAAGCATAGTTGAGAAAAATATAGTATGTGTAACCAACTGATTAATACCCTGTTATTTAGTATTTAAAATGTCTTTTCACTATATTTATTATTGATGTTAAATATAACTAAACTATTGCTATAAATTTTTTAACTCTGTGGCCAAATATTTCATCTCACTCAATATAAGGATCCAAATAGTGGGAATTGTTTTGATACTCTGAAAAATAAATTGTCTTTCCTTAGGCATCTTCATTTATATCCAGGTTTCAAACTGCTCTTAATGTTCTCGTAATTTTTCTCTTGTCTAGTGTTGTCTCTGGGATTCAGAATCATTCCCCTAAGGACCACATCATTAGGAATGTTCTTTTATTCTTCTAAGACAATATACTGCCCAGGACACTAATTTTTCTTTAATTGTTGGTTTCCGTTTCCATTTTCCTTGCACAGATATTCTTTGTATAATTTTATCGTCTTAAGAGTCACTAATGGCTCAGAGCTCAAGCTTGGAGTCAGGCTGCCGGGATCTTATGTCACTAACTGTAGGGACCTTGTATATAACAGCCCAAGGCCCAGTGCTCTCATCTGCTAACTGAAGTTAATGTTAGCACCTGATAGAACTTTTATGAAAATAAAATAAGTGAATATACTGAAAGTAATAGAGAAGTATATAGTGCACCGTTAAGTACTCAGCGCGTCTTAATCATCTGTAGTTCATTGACTCCATGTGACCTGTGCCTCAGATCCGGGGAATGGCATGTTCTATGTTTCATTGAAATATGAGTACAGCCATCTGCGATCCCATATCATAGTTGAGGAAAGCCAGTAATAGATCCAATCACACAGCAAATGTAAATCAGGGACTTACATTCAAGATTACATACAAATAGCTGTGAAAAATTTTCAGATATATCATACTTTTCATATAAAATTTTGAGAGTTCATATACTATCATAGTTTGCCTTATATCATCTGTACAGGTAATTCCATATATACATTATACATATATATGCCTTATGTTAGCCTCTTTTTGGAACTCTGTCATATCCAAATATCTTCTTAATGTTTCCACTTTTACGGCCTGCTGTAGTATCAAGTAGAATATACATGTAGAACCAACCTTTGATTCCCACTCCCCATATTTGCTATTTCTCAATTTCAATGTCTTTGTTTCTTTCAGTATCATTATGGTCCCAGTTCTGAGTCTTAAATTATGAAATCCTGGTGTGGCTTGAACTCATTTCAGTGTCAACCCTCATAATATATGAGATGTTGTATCTTAGAAATCATCTTCACAATGTGGAAAGAACTGTATGCTGAGAAAGAGGGAGAGGGAGAGGGAGAGGGAGAGGGAGAGAGGGAAAGTGAGAGGGAGAGGGAGAGAGAGAATGAATATATGCATGTGTCTGTCCGAAAATGATGGTTTGAGGTTAGATGGCAGCATCTCTCTATGAACAAATGAAATTGGCAACTTCTAAGTATTCCTAAAGCAAATGCCTTCCAATATGAGTGTAAGAGGAAGAAATGTCATATTTCCACATATATGGGAGCTCAGCAAGTGGAAATTTAGGCATATAATATACTAAACCCCAGAGAATATACTGGAAGCTTTTTCCATGAGTCATCTCATTTAATTCTCTTTTGTGAACTATTATTAGCCTCATTTTTCAGATCAGGAAACCAAAGTTCAAGGAGCCTCATCTATAGCCATTACACAGCCATTAAAATAGTGCATAAAAAGGAAGCTTAATTAATTATGTGGAGGAAAATCACAAAAATTGCTACCTGAGAAACAGTAACCTTAATCACTTAAAAATATTATGTGCATATGTACAGAAATTTTAAAAACTAGAAAGCACTACATGAAACATAATGGTGATATCCTCTTGGAGTGGAGATTTCTGAAGTTCGATTTTGGAGATCAATATTCCTCATACTCTGGCTGCTAAGAAAAGGTGAAGGCAGGCTAGTAGGTAGTGTGGAAGGCAGGACAGAAGGCAGTGGAGAGAACTGTAGGTGGGTGGGTGGAAAGCACCCGGGGCAGGGGGCAGCAGCTACCTCCAGGAACACAGGCAGAGGAACCAGAGAACAAAGGCAGAAATCGGACACAGAGTGGGAAGAATAAGAATGCCCCAGTATTTAAAGAATGACAAATACAGAACATAAGCTCATTTCTTCACAGTCAGCCATAGGCTGTGATGTCTAGAACACAGAAGAACCTCCATACTATGTGTTCAGATACCACTATGGCCATTTTGCTTATTCAAGAGCCTACACTGAAATGCTCTCCCTACCATGGAAAATCGACCTTGAACACATGATTCAAGCTTCCCACTGTCTTCAGTTGGTCCCACTTACAAGATATTTTTATTTTCATTTTTGAACTACTTTAACTTTTATCTGGTCAACTTTCCCAAGATGTATTATATAGCAATTCTACGGCCATAAAAATATGGTACAAATCCTATCCTTACAACTAGATTGCAAGCACTTTATCTTTAAAACTTTACCTTATTGTTGGTGTCATTGTAAAAACCTCTGGTGTGGTGTGTTATGTGCAGATCTATTCAATAAGCATTTTTAAATTAATATATTAAATTTTAGAGGCACAAGAATTCTTCACAATCACTAAGTAGAAATGTTAGCAGAAATAAGACTAGATTATGACCTCTGCTAATTATTTCAATATAACTACTAAGTATGAATTTAAAATAAAATTGTATATTAATTAAGTGTTAGAGTTGAAATTTCCTTACAATGAATCAAGGATATTTAAACTAATGTTTCCCTCAGTAGCCATAATTCATTCCCTTGTGTGCATATAATATTCCACGATTATTAATTATATTTAGGATTATATGTAAATATATAAATTATGGATAACCCTGACAATAAAAGGGACATATAGATAATTACATCAATGCTTTAAATTACAGTGTGGGAGATCTCACTACCTCTATTTCAAAATAACAACTATTTTCCCCCAAAATGCTTTCTGTGTACCATGTCATCAGCTGTTCTCACCAGTATTTTCTATTTGTTGACATCTTAGCCTTGCAATAATTTTCTCTGATTACCCCAGCCTGTTAATACCTGTTAGCCTTTAACTCTTAAACCCCTTAATCACATTATCATATATTTGCAAATTATTTATAACATGATATTTTATATAAATTATTGCAAACATTTCTTACCATAATAAATGATGTGTAAAAGGAAAGCATTTTTATACTAATATTAATGGGGTCAAAGTAGATTTGGTGCAAATGTTAAAAGACTTACACACAGCAAAACTACTAAAGGACATGGAGAGTAACCATAGTCATGTTTTCGTATTTCTCATTTGATGTTTTCTATTTATCAATGGAGGCTTGAGAGTCTTAGAATATACCATCTTATAATCATATAGTCTCATTAACACTTTGATCTAGGTGTTTTGATTACCTAGCTAGAGCAAACATTCCTAGGGTAAGAGATATTTTACTTTAACATATTGGTTGCCACAGATCAGCAAAGTAGCAAACAGCTAGCAGTCACTAGGGAACACGTGTTGTTCTTCATAATGTTGGTAATCATTTCAAAGTATTTATTATGGGTCTTTAAAAAATATAACAAAACCACATCAGTGTCCCTAAAAGATATCAATTTCTAAAACAAATGTGTCAATACTGAGACATATATTTGATTTAAAATTTTTAAAAACTTCCTATATATGGAAAAAGTAAGAAGTTATCTATGTATCGGTATGTCTACATTGAAGTATATTCTGTGTTATGTAATAGTTGGACGCTCCTGCATACTACAAAAACACAGAATTCAGAAAAACACCACAGAGAATTACATTTCTATGAAGTTCTACAAGACTATTCTTATACCCAGTCAAGTTCAAGGATACTGTCATTAAATATTTATACATAAAAATGTTCACACTATTTGCTTCTTGAAATAGCTTATGTGAAACTAACATGTATAGGGTACTTCTTCCTTGCTTACTTTTTCTTTTCAGAATTATATTTCAGAATTTAAGAACTATATTATAGAATTTAAGAATTATATTTTATTGACGTTAAAATTTTATATTACAATGTATAGTAAGAACTATAAAGTGATAAGCAATAGATATACTTTTCTTCTTAATAGTGCTTTTTTCTAGGAAATATACTTTCAGCTGTTGAATTTTAAATTTCATCTTTTATGCTTTAGATTAGTATATTTACAAACCTGACAAGCCATTTTTAGCTTAAAAAATTTGTATAGGGCAGTCCACAGTATAAATTCACCCAGATCAAAGCAATGATGTTCACATGAAGATCTGAACCACTTTTATGATTATAAAATATCATATCCTTACACAAATATAGCTGAATGGATATTCTCTTTACATTTTAAAGATAATTTATCTCTGAGCAAAGAACGTGTACACTGAGAATGTAGCCCTGAGCTCAGATTAAAATGGCTTTAGGAACTTTTACATGAACAGTCTGTTAGAAATTACTCATAGAGCACTAAATTTGTTACAGTTATAAATATTTTTCTTATGTAAATATAACATGCATAATGTTATATCATTACAGAGCTATAAAATTAAAAATCATTCAAAGGTACTATATTTAGGAAGTAATGCAAAAATATCAAGAAATATCCTCTTTTCTTTCTGGACAGATGTTGGCATTTGGAGACATATTTTTTTAAAAATGAATTGCTATTATTCACTTCTGTCACCAAGAGTCAAATAATTTCTACTAAATTCCTCCTGTGACTGGTATTAATGCTTATAGCTGGTGTTTTCTTCTTGATGCTGAGGCAGTTAAAAAGTGTAAATGATTAAAAGACTTAATCGATATAATCTGCATAATCAATAGGATGTAGGATACCAGGCCCTTGCACTTTTTAGTCCACATGTATAAAGAGGAAGATAGAAGACAAAGAAAGCAAGAGAAGAGCCTGGGCCTTGGCTCTGCATATTTCAAAATACATGTTACATAAAATGCCTTATATGACCCAGATTCAATACTTTATTAATACACTAAGTTTGAAAGTTGGATATATATATATGTATAAAGTCAGATATATATGTATATATGTATATATATTCATAATATCTGATTTTAGAACTTAGTGTATAATGTATTTATATATAAAGCTTATATAGAGTTAAATGTACACATAAAGTTATATATATAAATTTAAATGAACAGAGACTTTGTAAAGGTCAATTGATACAACTTTGGACCTTGAAGATATTTTCTAGAATAAATAATGTAAACTAACATAAGAATATAGTACTGGTAAAGGCACGATTCTATCAAGAGTAAGAACATATTTATTTCAGTGTACCACTAGAAAATATTGGGCTGTTAAATTATTTTGTAAATGACTTCAAAACTGATCATCTTTCTCATCACCTCTGGTAAGGCTGCCCTAACTAGCTTACAATATGTCCTATTTATAATGTTTGAGGGCAAAAAATAGAAAAACAAAGCATTTTGATAGAAATAATTGTTAACAATATTAATGCAAAAACAAAAGTTAACTGAACACAGGAGATAGGGCTACTACTGTCTCTGTGCATTCGGTATATGGTGCAATGACCATGAAGGTTGAAGGTTGTTCAGTCCCCCAAATCTACAATATTGGGTGCCCAGTGCCTAAACTATGCGATTTTTTCCACCATAGCCTTTAGTTAAATAAAAATACCAACAGAAGTGTCCCAGAGTCAGACATCCATATTTCAATGCAAAGTTTTTTAAAAATATATTTTCTGCTCTAGCAGCTCTCTGAGAATATTCCTCTGAGGAAAAATAAGAACACACTGGGAAGGAATAGGGCAGGGAAAATGTTGTTTTGGGGCAAGGAATAGCATTAATGGATTCTGTGAATTGTATTTCAGAGAAGGCTTCTGGGAATATTAATTTCCCTTATAAACTTGTTTCTTGAGGTCTCATACTCTATTTTCTAAAGGTCCTGTACCCTCTTGGAGGACATAACATCACTGGGGGGACAAATAGATAGCTGGAATGTTTTGGTATTCCTGATAGTCTTCTTGTATACATGGGAGGAGAGTGAGTTAGCAGGTGACCTAGCAATTGTAGATTACTACTACCCACTACGCCATATAGCCTGACTGTTGTCTGCAATGTTAAAAAGGAGAGACTCTGATCCAAGACCAAGGGACAAAAAGGTTAGTCATTCTATCGTTCATCTAGAGTCAAACCATGTATACTAGTTTTTATTCCCTTCAAAGTCTGAAAATATGAATTCTTAAAAAATTATTATGAAATGGGTTCAGCACAAATTATAGAGGGCAGACTCGACATTTTGTGACTACTTTACCTTAGTACTAGAATTACAATCTCCTATCACACACAAATATAAACATATGGCTTCTCTTCTGTTCTTTCATAACAATTTGATTATGTAAAAGTGAAAGTCTTTCAATAGAAATTAATCAGCAAACTACACAAATATTATTATTAGAATTGGGGAGGTGTAACCTATGCATGGTGTCACTCGCCTATAATCCCAGTACTTGGGAGGCTGAGCCAGGAGGATTACAGGTTCGAGGCTAGTCTCAGCAACTTAGTGAGACCTTCAGCAACTTAGTGAAACCCTGTTTCAAAATAAAAAAAATAAAATAAAATAGGGCTGGGGATCTACCTGAGGGGTAGAATGCCCATGGGTTTAACTCTTAGTACCAAAAAAAAAAAAGAACTGGGGAGGTGTCATATGTAGTATCTGTGGTTTGTCAGAAGTAACTAGTGAAAAATAAACAAAGAAATAAAATATAGAAAGGAATATGTGGAAAAAGAGAAAAGGTACAGGCTTTGAGAAAGAACATCTAAAAATCTCTATACTCTTGAATATAGGCTGCCCAAAGTGTTTTGTGTGTTTTCTATAGATTGCTGGTTCAGGGAAATTTGCATACCAAAGTACACAATGGAAACCCACTAACAATGCTGAAATGAAACATCTTCAGAAGCCCTGGAGGCCGGGCGTGGTGGCGCACGCTTGTAATCCCAGTACTTGGGAGGCTGAGACCAGAGGATCGGGGTTTGTGGCCAGCCTCAGCTACTTAGTGAGGCCTCTGCAACTTAGTGAGACCCTGTTTCAAAATAAAGAATAAAAAATAGGGCTGGGGGTGGAGCTTGGAGGTAGAACGCCCCTGTGTTCAATCCCCAGTACCGCAAAAAAAAAAAAAGAAGCCCTGTTGGCCGAGGGTCCTTCTTTCCACTCCTTATCCTTAATGTCAAAGGAGACACTTGAACAATTATTTTTAAAGTCCCACATCTTCAACTATGATGAAGAAGGTGAAATAAAACCTAAGAATAAAGAATATTTTGGGGGGTGAAGGGTGAAATTGGGGGAGGTTTTCCATTTTCATGTATTGTCTGCATTACCAATGATAGATATCATGTTAAGTGAAATCATTTTAAAAGATATTTTTAATGTGGGAAGAATGCTACGTTCATGGCAAGAGAAGCCCCCAGGGTAAATATATACTAGAAGGAGATGTTAATAATAATCCTTAGACCCCTGTGGCAGGAATGGAATCTATAAACTCTATTGTAGCAAAACTCTATTTGCAAACTTGATACCTACCTTTGACTCTAGTTATACAAAAAGTAAAAAATGTATATTTTATTCTTGCATTTCTAGCAGCAAGAAGGTACTTAGCAATGAGTCGGCCTTCTAAAGCAATAGGTTAATACATTAATAATAAATACTTGAGTAAATATAAGGTTAAATGAATGGAGTCTTACAGAGATATGATTGTATTCATTCACTTTATTGAGTATTTACCACATACTATTTCAGCCAACAATATACAGCGAGTAAGCCAAGAGTCCCTGCCCTTGTGGAGTTTTCAATCTCAAAGGTCACAGTGTTATTACTGGACCTTCTTTCTGAAAGAATTAAGGTGGGATGAGGTAATATTTTGGGTACTCCACTGCCTTATTTCTAATAGAGGGTTTGGTAGCATCATGGATATTTCTGCTAACTCTATTATCCCCAAATTACTGTAAGCTATGATGATCAAGTGAACAAAAAGAAATTAAGAGAGACCTTTTTCTTCCTTCTCCATCGGCCCCAAGCTGATTAACCTAGAAAATGAATGAGGAGGGAAATACAGCAAGCGATGTGTGCATGTATGTTTGTATCACTTTGAATCTCATTATGATGTATAATTATAATGTCCCAATAAAAGTATAAAAACTTCACTTACTATAGCTATGTTTTATGTACAAAAAAACTGGAACCAAACCTATAGAGATTATGCACATACAAAAAAACTGGTACCAAACCTATGGAGATTATGCACATCCTTAAAAGTAACCATAATTAAACAGTGCTTTTGGTAAAGCTCATTAAACTAATCTTAAATTATGTAAATTTAATTAAATATAATGAATGAATTTCTGCTTCATGTATATGATCTAATTATATTAATTCTTAATTATTACACTGTTCTACTGTTCTTTACCTTTTTTGTCTTATCTCTCTTAACTAAATTATGCATTCTATGAGTGTGAAGTTCCTTTCTGACATCTATTTAGTATAGTGCATAACATTGTGCAAAGTACCTAGTATGTAGTAAATAATTATTATTGCAGTGAATTTCCTCCTTGGCTATATATCTATGGTAATAAAATAAATGAATAAAAATTTTACCTTGATAAATACAAAATGTTATATCTCTACAAAGGAATTACACTCGGGATTTATTTCCCTTCTATGTGATGTTTTTCCGAATTTTCCAAAGTATTTACAATAGAAATATATTGCTTGTATAATCAGCAGAAAACATTTCATATATTTCAAGAAACTTCCTCATGGATACTATAGGAATAGATAAAAGCAAATGAAAAGTAACATAGCACTAACAACAGAAATTAACATGCATTAAAAATTTAGCAAGGGAATATAATATATGTTAAATATTTTAGTAAATGTGAAGGAAAATTATAATAGCTATTTTCATAAACACTTGAAATATAATTCATATATTTCTACCATTTTAAAAATTTCTTAGTCAGGCACCATGGCTCATGCCTGTAATCCCAGTACTTGGGAGGCTGAGACAGGAGAATCACAGGTTCAAGGCTAGCCTCAGCAATTTGGCGAGATTCTCAGCAACTTAGCAAGACTGTATTTCAAAATAAAAATAAAAAGGGCTGGAGGTGTAATTCAGAGATAGAATGCCCCTGGGTTCAATCCTCAGTACAAAAAAAAATTCTTAATTAACTCCATTAGCCAAATAAAATTAATAAAAGTGTGTACAATCCAGGTGGTTCCAAATAATGGATAATGAAATCAGTACGATAAGGTTTAAGTTGTTAGGTTCAAGGACAAAATAAATTATTTCCATGAGAGGAATCACATAGTATAGTGTAAGTCAATGAACCTTAAAATATATATTTGTATTGGTGCATTGTAATTATACATCATACTGAGGTTCAAAGTGATACCAACTTTTTGATAAATGTTTTCAGTTCTTTTTAGAAAAAGAAACACAAAATTTATTTTCATGTTTAACACTGAGTTTCTCAATTGGAATAGTGTTAAATAAACATTGGTGTGATAGAACAGGATGTATTTCAATGGATTAGAAAAACTCACAAAGTATGGTTATATATCCATGAAGATAAATTCGCTCTCATATCTCACCTGGAATTATTCTAAGGATGAGGTTCCCCAAAGTAGGTGGATGCCACAATTCCACAGCTACGCAGACTCCCTGAGAGTCAACCCTCATCTAACTCAGCACTTTTACCACAAGAAAGGCACAAGATGAAGGATGAAATGCTCAGAAAGATTTTAAGGGCAATGGAGGAATCACCCTTGTGATCAAAGATGATGACACGTTTTTTCATTCACTTAGCAACTTAGTTTTGACCTGTAATAGAGAAAATTAAAATCAGTGCAAGATGAAGTCCTGAAGGGTGCTGGGGCAACTGTGGCTCCTGTGTACCTTGTCCCACATACATAAAGTCCAAGAAGCTGAAATTTAAAAAGAGAAACACATATACAGTTTCCTTTTTCATTCTCATAAATCCTCTTCTTCTATTGTGCCTGAAAGAATGTTCCATCTTCAACAAATCTTCATTTTTTAAAAGACAAAACAAATCAGGCTTGTGGCACATGGTTGTAATCCCAGTACTCGGGTGGCTGAGACCAGAGGATCTGGGTTCGCGGCCAGCCTCAGCTACTTAGTGAGGCCCTCCGCAACTTAGTGAGACCCTATTTCAAAATAAAGAATAAAAAAATAGGGCTGGGGGTATAGCTGGGAGGTAGAATGCCCTGGGTTCAATCCCCAGTACCGGAAAAAAAAAAAAGAGTACAACACAAGTTGTTTTTATTTGCTCACTCCAAGGGGAAGTTGAATTAAAAATAATGAATAATATGGTGCCTTTTACATACTTGACTCTCAAGTAATATTTGTTGGATGACTGAATAGATAATACTTAGAACAATTAGTATCTGTTCATCATAAAAATGTACTGTAGATAATGAATTTCCCTAAGATATATTGTGAGTATCAGTCTTGGTTAGAAACATAGAGGATTTAACATTCAAGATTGATTGATTGAAATGGTATTCATAAACACTTGAAATTTTTAAAACTAATTGCATATTGCAAAGTACAATAAAAATAATTTTGTGGGAAATACTAATTTTGGCTTTTTAAATTTTTTTGCGATCCAAGTTTCATAATAGAGGTAGCCAAAGGCTACAAGATGTCATATTCCAAAATTTCTGCACATGGTTCTCTACATCTGGTAGCTTTCTTAAACCAGAATGTAGCAGAGAATGCTAAGGTCTGATTTATGAGGCAGAACTGGGCTCCAGCCAGTGCTGGTCTATCAACTCCACTCCAGTTACTTGATAATATGAGGCACCATGGTGCCAGCCGTCGTTTCACGCTCAGTGAGCCTCACGGGGCTGGGAGAGCAGTCAATTTTTCCAAATGTCATCTTCTAAGTTACAACTTACATTCTTAGTTCTATGAATGATAAGCAATTGTGTTTTCTATAATTAAAAGTTAGGAAGACATACAGAAACAATGCTACAACTATTTATTATAATTGTCTTTATTAATAAAAGTTTGTGGAATGACAACTTTTTAAATTTTTTTATTCTCAACCACCAAACATATTAGTAAACTTTGTTTTGATAATGATGAGCTTTTGATTAAATGAAGTAAAATCACAGTGATTTGAATGTATTTTTCTTCCTGTTCTTGGTCAGTGTTATGAGTATGGATATACTAATTTCACCAAAAAAAAAGTAACTGTCATTTGGGACATGGTGACTGGAAACTATTGATATGCTGATTGAATTAATAAGAGAACTGGATAAAACAACCATTTTGAAATACACCATAAACTTAGGTTTGCCTAAAAGGAGGCATTGTATATACTGAAATCTTTGGCTAAGTTTAATCAATTATTCTCCTATTTTATCTTCTCTCTCTAGTTTTAATGGCCAGCATTGAATAAACTGAAATATCCTTTAGTAAGTTCACAAAAATACTTTTTTGAGGGGTGATCAATCCAACAAAAATCAAATAAAGTAAATAATATGTTATTTATTTTTCTACAACATTATGTAATATTCTTTTATACAAATAAATAAAAATACATAGATGCATGTTAGATAGTATGCTAAACAAAAGCAAGCAAAAATATACATACAAACTTCTGAAACAAAGCAAGATATAAAAATTCCAGAAAAAAATAATATATAGTGAAATGTGATTTATATATGAAAATGTGTTTATTATGTTTGAAATAATGAATATCAAGAACTATATAAATTGGTACAATTTTTAATGGTCTTAAGCTGAAATATGGTATAGGAAAGGTTGATGAAACAAAAGAACGACAAAATGAGAAGTAAATAAAATACACCAAATAAGTAATTTTAAACTCAATTATTTAAATTTAATTGGATACTTTTCCCTACTTAACATTTTTCTTTCAGCCAATAATGACAAGTTAAAAGATCACTGTGAACAGACAAGTTAGTGGTCACTGAATATGAAAATAGGAGAAACCATTTTATGATATTTGCATTTTAAAATTCTCAATTGTTTCAAAAATCTAATTACAAAGATAATGTAGTTACATTTAATAATCCATTAATAAAATTTAAAAACTTTATTATGATTTATTAATATGAATTCACTATTAAAACACTTATTAGATTAATTCATGAATTTCCTCATATGAAGAAAACAGATTTTAGTTTAAAATTTTAAATACGAAAAAGAGAGAGCATCAGAGACAAAGGAAATCTCCAAGGAGAACTTCCTTTCCTCCTCTTCTTATGGGCATCGGCTAAAAGCTGATCAAAGCAATATCATTCCCAAAGGATTAATTTAGTTAATTCTGACTTTCCTCAGCAATATAACCCCAGAACCAGCTTTATACAGCTAATTGTATTTTTATACATGTAAAAATTAAAACTAAAGGTTTAGCCCACTGAATTAGTCAGCATTAAATAAAATCATAGATTATTTAAGAACATATTTAAGGAATCAATATACAATTATACTCCAGCATAATTATTTAAATTAGTGACTCAAAATTGTTTTCAGATCATTACTAAATAGAGAGCTCTAATATCATCTAAGAAGTAATCAACAATGCAAATAAATCTTGACAATGATTCTATTCTAGTACAACTGCCAAAGAACAAGCACAAAAAAAGAGTCCCAACCTTGGCTTTACCATTAACTGAATGTGTTAATATTGGACAAGATTATTATGAACTTTAGTTTCCTTACCTGCAAAACAGAAAGATGGATCACTATATTATGGTGTTTTTGTAAGTCTTACAGGATATGATTTTACAATGTAAAATATCTTTGAACACAGCAGATCATTAAAGAAATGTCAATTTTCACTACAATTATGTACACAGACAATATAAATAATATAATTTTTTTTTGTGGTACCAGGGATTGAACCCAGGGGCGTTCTACCTCCGAGCTACACCCCCGGCCCTATTTTTTATACTTTATTTTGAAACTCGGTCTCACGAAGCTGCGGAGGGCCTCACCGAGTAGAGAGAGAGAGACAGGGAGAGAGAGAGAGAGAGAGAGAGAGAGAGAGAGCTGAGGCCAGCCGCGAACCGGGATCCTCTGGTCTCCGCCTCCCAAAGTACTGGGATTACAAGCGTGCGCATAATTTTATCATTACTCTAAAATAAATAGTTATGGTAAAACCTTAATGGCTGCCTTAATAAATACTTTTTTGTTTTCTTCTGAAATTTTAGAAAAAAATAGGGAATCTTCTTCTAAATCCTAAGTCTTTTAAAATCTAAACATACTGAAGCATGTGACTTATTTTATGTGAGCCTGTGTAAGTTTAGATATCTAGCTCTATATCTTACCCCTGACTTTTAGAATCATCCCTGATGTCATTCTGACTCATAATTCAGTGTTACCACTTTAGATTCTTTTAAGCAGAAACTAAAAAATAAGTGGATAAAAATAGTAGGCCAAACCTTGAACATTAAGTGGCATCAAATTCAAATAACAGAAAACCAAAAGTTGTCAGCATATTGCCTGGCCCTATATACAGCCCTCTAATTCAGTATTTCTCAGTCGGCTATTCCAAAAGTGACAACATTCTTCATGGTGCATATAACAGGTAACTACCCCCCCCACCAAGATATCTTAATTCCTGGAATTTGTCAGTTTATTTCCTCACATAATAAAATACATTTTGTGAATGTGATTACGTTAAGGTTCTTGAGATAGATATATTAACCTGGATTGAACAGGTGGGCTGTGTTTAATATAACTGTATGGTAATAAATTTGTGTTATCTCAAGCTATCAAGTTTGTGATAATTTGTTACAGAGCAGTGAGAAACTAATATCATGCAGGACTGTGGGAAATCCTGATAGTCAACTATTATCTGATACTGTCCCGGGCACCATTCTATAACGATGTATAGGTACTATAGCAGGCTTTAAGGCTTTTCACATTTTTTCATTCTAAAGCAGGCTTTCCTCTTTTTAATGCCGGGGTATCCCCTTGTTAGTGCCACAGCTGAAAGGGCCCTCTCATATTTCCACATGTTTCTTAGGTAATGCAGTATTATGCCTGGCTGAGAACCACCGCATTAAAGAATAGTGACTTTGTGATAACAATTGATAATAATACAAGATTCTAGAACAAAATTCAAATCTTTTGATAAATCTTAAAAAATCATCTTTGATGCATTTGCAGACTGAATTCCTACTATAAATAAAATTACCAAGTCAAAACTATTTCACACTATATTAGTTATATCTTTCAATGATATGTGGCAAACAATTTTATTTCTAACTTTCTGGATACTACCTATGATCAGGAAAGGTATTAAGAAGCCATAGCTAGATGGGAACCCAATGGGAACCCAAAGGAAGGAAAGATGCAGCTTTGTTTTTGTTGTTTTGTTTTGTTCTGTTTCAGTTTGGTTCTTGTGGCACTGGGGATATAACCCAGGGGCATTTTTCTACCAAGCCACACCACCAGCCCTTTTAATTTTTGTTTTGAAACATGGTCTCCCTAGGTTGCACATGCCACCACACCCAGCTGAGATGTATCTTTGACTGTAAAGAAATATGAACATTATTTAAAAACATTTAACAATAGGTATAGCATGATAAACTTGATTATTAAAGGCCTAGACAATCGTGAAATTATATTTTCTTAATTTCATATATGTAATAATAAATAAAAGATTTATTTTACTCTCCTAAGCTATTAAGCAAGGAATGATAATTTGCTACTTTAAAATTCCCTAACTAGTATTTTTAGAACACTGAACTCTATGTATATAGAGAGAGTTTTAAATAACTCATGTTAATTTTTGTATAAATTTTTTCAAATAGTAAACTTTAGGCCAACTTTAATAAGTAACTCTCAGCTTCAAAATAACACAGAGATGTTGACCACTCAGTTAAAAAATATGAACCAAGAATGCTGAAATTAAAACAAATACTTCGTTATTTTCTTCTTAAGTATACTTCTTAAAATCAAATATCTTGGGAAGCTGAGACAGGAGGATCGAGATTCGCGGCCAGCCTCAGCTACTTAGTAAGGCCCTCCGCAACTTAGTGAGATCCTGTTTCAAAATAAAGAATAAAAAAATAGGGCTGGGGGTGTAGCTCAGAGGTAGAATGCCCCTGGGTTCAATCCCAAGTACCACAAAAAAAATCAAATATGAATGTGATAGTTTAAAAATTACCCATCATTCTTCACTGGTGTGATAATTATGACAGAATTTAACATATATATATATATATATATATATATATATATGTATATATATGTATATAGAGAAAGTTTCAAATTTTCAGAAATTTTAATTAACTGTAAATTAATGTAGCTCTTGGCACAATTTCCTAGTTTACTAAAGTTTCAAGATTTCAGGCTATCATTCACTGTAAAGGAGATCTAACAGAGCTAAGCAAAAAAAAATATTAAAATGAAATGACATGCTTTGTTTCAAAACTTGATATAAGTGAAACACTTTATGTGATAACCTACTTCAATATTTATCGTTTTAATTCTAAATAATAGATATATCTCATAAAAATACATATGATTGTCACTATTCACAGAAATAAGCAACACATTCTATTTTCTAAATAATTTATTCTCTATTAATCAGATAGAAAAAAGATAACCTCATAACCACTTTGTACTGAAAATAAATAGTACTTGATCTACACTTTGAAATATTCTTAATCAGCTTTGAGCAATAAATAGCTCAGAAAGGAAACACTGTAATTTTATTTATTGCAATGCTTATTATGCAGTCAGATGGTTTTCATCACAAAGGTCTAATACGCTTTCATCTTCACAGAAAAATATAAAATGTCCTTTGAAATCAAACAGACCTTCCAAAGACATCAGCCATTCCATTGTGAAAATATTACAGCGTTGTCACTTTCACCCAAGAGATTTCTGTCAGTCGCCAATCTGGTGTCACTATAGAATTACAGCTACAGTACACTATCAATGCCTGCTGTGTCCTCTGGGAAACAAAGCTTTGCTGGTTGAACTTTATGATTTAGTCCCAAAGGCAGAAGAACAAAGCTTTGAAAGCAGACAGGACACATTCTTCTTCTAAAATTCTAAAGAGACAAGATAGGATCTATTTGCAATTTTTTGGTGTATTATGGATTAAATTGAATATTAAACAAATTTATGTGGCACATAATTAGTATTAGCTGTCCTTTTGTGTTTGCTTCAACAAATTACATTGCTTTGGAATTTTCAAAAGTACCTGTGCATTTTTAATGTGCCTCTTTTTGCCTTGTGGAGCAATTACCAGCATTACGATGATTCCCTAGATAGAGATGCCAAGCATAAAGGAATAGACCTTTCCCTCCTCCTATTCTTGAAAGCATAGGCCCCAAGATCATTTCTGAAGGCTAAGTGTGATGTTTCAAATTTTGTGATAAAGTATTAAGGCAAAATCAATATAAATTAATTTCTGTTTAAAATGTCTTTTTTCTATCATTTTACTACAGCTTCAATGAAACATAGGTGTAGAAACAGAGTTACCGTAAGTCTAAGTATAATGTAGGTTTTTCCAAGCAGAAGTTATTATATGTGTATTCTTCTATATCCAGGTAACATATTTTTTCATGGATCATAACACATTTTATTCCTCTGGATATGGTTACATATCATGAATCATGAATGAATGAATGAATGAATGATAGGTATTTTTCTTTTCTATTATAATTTTCCCTAGATTTAGCTCGGTTTTTTTAAAAAAAATATGCTATCTTATTGGAAAATAGACTACGATATTGAATCATGACTCACAAAAGCAGTATTCTAATATATTACTAAAGGCTATACATTATTTGTGAAGATAAAGAGAATAGAATTATTTTTCTTATAGCTAGTTAAACAAATATGAAGAAATAGACTAATCAGCATAGGATTATTTGTTTCTATTAAGCTGAGATGCTCCTTTATTCTTATCCTTTTCTTTTCTTTTCTTATTTATTTATTTATTATTTATTTATTTATTTTTGCTACTGGGGATTGAACCCAAGTGCATTCTAATCCCAAACTACATCCCCAGCCCTTTTTTTTTTATTTTGAAACAAGGCCTCACTAAGTTACTGAGGGTCTTGTTAAATTACTGTGGCTAGGCTCAAATCTGTGATCCTCCTGTCTCAGCCTCCCAAGTACTGGGCTGACAGACATTTTCCACCATGCCAGGCTCCCTGATCCTTTGCAACTAGTGTTAAAGCTCAAAAGCATGCTAAAATGATTTTAAATGAAATATTTAAAATTAACATAAATTAGAGCACTGAGGAAGAAATTACCTATTTGGAAATGGAAACAAATGAAAGTTTATGCATACACAAACTATTTTCTTGTTATTTTATAATAGACTGACAGTTTTTGATATATCTAAAATTACACATTTTATGTATACTTATAGCCACAACTTTAATCCTATGTGAAGAAATGCAAAAAATTAAATAATCTAACGCACACATTGCGTCAAAAATTGAACATTTGTTTTTCTTGCCTCATTTGAATAGTTAGTAAAGTCAAGGATGAAGGGATTTTACTGATTCTTTTCTTATTTTATGTTGTACCATGACTAGTCACTATAAGATTTTTGAATTTAGAAGTTAAAAATGTTCTTCTCTTAAGGACTAAGGTTCTGCTAATTTAGCAAAAATATACCTCGACCGTATAATGAGAATCTTCAAAGGTAGAGTAAGTTGCCACACTTCTAGAGAACACCCAGTTTTTCCAAAGCCTTCAAAAAAATATCAGAAAGTAATCAATTTTTTAGCCCTTGGAGAATTACACTCTGAGTTGATTGTGATCTCTGAGGTTTGCTTGAGGTGGTTTTCTCTATCTGTTGACATAAGTAATGTATTGATTTGCAACTGATAAACAGTGTGTGTGTGTGTGTGTGTGTGTGTTTGTGTGTGTGTGTGTTACTTTGGCACAGTAATAGAACTGCTTGAAAAGACTGGTGATTTCCTATGTGGTATGATTTGTATATTGACATAACGTCCTGTCTGAACAAAATATATTTCCAAATCTGGCAAAATACCTACCCTTACGGAGATAAATTGTTTTGGAATAAACAAATTCTAGAGTGATTTTATATCATATATGTTTTAATGTACTCCAATAGCATAATAGTAGCAGAAATTAAGATCAAAATTAAAGGTGAATAATCTTTTACTGTCCTTTCCAATCTTGGAGCCACTAGCCACTTGTAGCCACTAGTCACTAGTCACTAAAAAATGTGGCCAGTACTGGAAATGTAAAATACACACCAAATTTTAAATACATAGGATGAAAAAATTCTTTTAAATACTTTATTCATTAACACATTATATAATCATACCTTGGATATATTGATTGAATAAATTATTAATTTAAAATATTTTTAGAACTTCTAATGTGGTTGCCTTTTAAAGGTTTAAAATTTTATATGTGGTTCACATTATATTTCTATTGGAAAGCTCTGGTCTAAACTTGAAAAAAATTGATAGAACTCAGTGGGAAAATGACACTTGAACAGGATCAGCACTTTACTAGCAAAGAAACAATAAAACAACAAACATAAAAAGCTACAATTTGGAGCTTGCTAGACATTAATATGTGGTCATGCTATGGCTATCTTATGTGGGTTTGTTTGTCTTTGTAATTTTAATAATATACTAACTGAGTGGGCAAGTAGAAGACAGCATGAGACTGAGGAACAGGGTACCTGTCATCATCCTTAGCTGCATGTTAAAGTTCATTTTGGAAAATTTTATAATATTCCTACTGAGCCTTGCACCTACAGATTATAATTTATATGGTCTGGGCCAGGACACTGAACCTTTTAAAAATACCTCCCTGTGTGATTCTATGATTCAAGGCATGTGATACACAGCTCACTAACAGGTTGGAAGATTATGATAGACATATACAATCAAGAGGTGCGATCCCTTTTTACCCACGCATGTGAGCAAGAGTGAGAGACCTGTGCTTCATCTCACAAGCCTGTTCTGATTCCTTGAAGGCTGTGTGGTTGAGGATTCACAAGACACAACAAAACTTGCAGGAATAGAGTTCTGTGATTGATTAGCAATGTCTCCCACTGGGAAATAGAGTGGGAAATGGTGTTAACTCTTTCAAGAATTTATCTTCCTAGCCCACATATTCACAGATCTGATTTCTGACTATTTTTACCCTGATTAGTAACAGTTCCAAATTGAAAATATTTTATAGTTTATCCCCACCCCTGACCCCACTCCAGGGCCCTTTGAAAGCCCTTGCTGACTCCTTTCCTCCTGATACGCGTCAGTGGAAACTTTCCATTATTCCATTTACTGCTAAATATTATCTCCTTAGCAAATACTTTCCTAAGGAACCAATGGAAAGTAACCATCCACTCACTTGTTAACTTTTCACCAATTCAAGAATGTACGCTGCTTGTTACTAGAGATATTTTCATTCTTTATTTACTTATTCGTATAGAGAGCCTCTGCAACTAGAGGTAAGGTTGATTTTTTTTTTTTTTTTTGGTACTGGGAATTGAATTCAAGGGCATTCTACCTCTGAGCTACATCTCTAGCCCTCTTTATTTCTTTATTTTTTTAAATTTTGAAGCAAGGTTTCCCTAAGTTGCTGAGGCTGGCCTCAAACATGCGATCCTCCTGTCTCAGCCTCCCTAGTACTGGGATTACAGGTGTGTGCCACCACACCCAGTTAAGGTTGAAAAGTCTCTGGTTCACCACTACATGCCTCAGTAAGTACTGGCACAGAGGAAACACTGAATAAAGATTTATTGAATAATGAATTAACAAACAATACTTATTTCGATAATATTGGCTTTGAATTTGAATGCTTTATTCAGAAGGAGGGTAACTTTAAAAAATACCTTCTCTGAAATAATAAAATTTGTGATATATTTGAATTGTTCTAAAATGAATTATACTTCCTAGCAAAGGAAAAATCTTTAGAAGGGTTTACCCGATGTCAACCTCTAATTTATTGAGATCCTATGTGAGTATATTTACAGGCAAGCTGTAATGATTTCAGGTGCTGATTTTTACTTCTGGGATCATAAACCCAATATTTCTTCCAAAATGCTTGACTTTGAGCTACTTCACTTATGATTAAAAATTTTATCAGGAAAGGGGCTAAGGCGATAAAAAGATTAAATCCAAATTTGTCATTTTTGCATCTTCTTAGAAATACAAATAAATGTAATGAAAGATAATGCTAAAGCTGAATAAAATCAGAAATTTTATATTACCTTAATCCTTATTATCATAATTGTTCAGTAGTTACTTCAATCACAACTTATTAAACTCCTACTAATTCTTTCTAAACCCCAGGAGTCTTTTGACTTCAAGTATAAAATAAAACTTTCGGTAAGTAACAAAGAGAAAAATTCAATGCATTGGACTATGATTCTGAATTAAAATAGTTATTTCCAAATGTTTTGTCTATTTTCAAAATATCATCTCTTTTGATTAAAATATATAAAAAATTCTACATTTAGAACTTTTATCTGGAAAGACAAACGTATTCATGTTAATAAAATGTAGTTCTAAATGAATCCTCCTCAGACTGTCTTCTTTGGAATTGCTACATTTAAAGGAGATGAGGTAAATACTGGGAAATGTTTGGTGAGAGATGACCAGAAGACTAATGAGTGGTTTGGGAAATTTTTTAGATTGGATCTGCACTGGAAATAAGCAACTATGGTGCTAAACCTTTGACTATTTCAAAAAGTGTTAATAGGCTATAGGGGAAATATTTATTGGATGATATCTTAAATATGATTATTGATATAAAAATGTGCATGTATAAGCCTACAAAGCAATACATCTAAAAATTTCTGTAGGGAAAGTTCTGTTAATTCAAAAGCTCATGAATTTCTATATGCATTCTGACATTGATGTAGGCTTATCTATTTGTTGGACCCTTAGTTTAATCCCATAGTTGTATTCTGTGTTCCTTTATTAACTCTTTAGTGTGGGCCAAGGTGCTTAAAATCATCCTCAAGCTCTTTATTACATGGTCTTTCCACTGCACTTAATGCCATCAGGCTGTTTCACTTCTCCAAAGGAAAGTGTTTTAAAGCCATAAAACATTTATTAATGCTGATAAATAATGCTCACTAGAAATAAACAATAGTAGGATTGTCTCCCAAACAGTCTGCCTGAATATAGCTGCAAAATAAAAGAGTAGGAGTGGACAAAAAAAAGTCCAAAGGCATCAGAATATGAGAGCAATAACAGAAACAATTACTAAAAATCACTGGCATTTGCTGTTTCTTTCATTTTGAGCACCTTTGTAGATAATTAAAAACCAAATAGATGCGTTCTGCTTATGGAAAGAGCTAGTCTTCCCATCTACATAATTAAGGGGGTGAAATAGTCAACACTGAGCTATCGGTTACATATTTTATTTTCCAAGTTACATATATTTTTGAAAGAATTGTACAATTAGGGTTAATACAATAATTTTGTTTTAAAAATCAATCCCTCTTCTATATGTGGACCAATACTCTCGACTTTAACATCACCGACCTTGTGTACCTCAAGTGTTTTTAAATGAGTAATCAGGGATTTCAACCTGAGAAAATATCAGAGAGAATACCTCACAATAAAGCACTTTACTGTGATAACTGAACTGACAGATAAGATAGATGAAGTCATTATTGACGATGAGAAACTTCCCATTCGGGAGATAACTATGTTGGGTAAGAGACCACAGAGTTAAAGAAAAAGGTAAAGATATTATTATGTTTTTAATGATAGTGAGAAAAAACAACATTGGAAGCACACTTCAGTCTATCTAGCAAAAGTCATCAAACAGAACTGCTCCATTCTCCCCCAAAGAAACCTGAAATATTTATCTTGAAAAATATATTCTTAGCCGGGCATAGTGGCGCACGCTTGCAATCCCAGTACTTTGGGAGGCGGAGACCGGAGGATCCGGGTTCACGGCCAGCCTCAGCTCTCTCTCTCTCTACTTAGTGAGGCCCTCCGCAACTTCATGAGACCCGGTTTCAAAATAAAGTATAAAAAATAGGGCCGGGGGTGTAGCTCGGAGGTAGAATGCCCCTGGGTTCAATCCCCGGTACCGCAAAAAAAAAAAAAAGAAAAAGATATTCTTAACATACACATTCATACATAGTTCTCTTAAATAGTATTATGAAAAGGCAATCAAATTCATTATATAAACTCTTACAACTATAAAAAAAGTCAGATTAAAAAAAATCTTTTCTTGCAAAATGCCAAAATGCATTTTGAATTAAACACGTTACCTATGTAAGTAACCTACTTTTTTCACACCATAAAAATGGCGAGATAAATGTTGTAATATTTTTCAAAAACTGTATCATGGGGATTATATAAAGTGCAGTATTTATATTAAAAAATAAAACTGATGAGTTCAAGGTCTCTCTCACAGAAAAACTTAGCTTAAATAAAATTGTACCATGGTTGTAATAATAAACACAACTGGCAGATCCTCTGATACATTTCTTTTATTTAATGGCCCTTACATCACCCTGCAGAATGTTTTCTGTGTTAACAAATTCACAATCTGATTCTTATTCCGTCCTACTCGTTGTCACTTCAGATTTTGAATTGCCTTCTATCCCAAGTCTCCTCAGTCTCTAAGAATGGAAACTATAAACCACCTCTGACCTGAGGAAATTGAGAACCTAGGTTCTTATTTAGACAATAAGGAGGGTCTGGACTAAACAGTCTCTGAGTTCCTTTCAGTTTGGAAATCTTACCAAGTGACTCAAGAAAATTTGATTAAGCACTAAGTCTTGCTCAATCTATTGATTGATTGATTGATTGATTGATTGATGTAGTAGTAGGGATTGAACCCAGAGGCATTCTCCCTCCAAACTACACCCATAGGCCTTTTTTATTTATTTTTTTGTTTGTTTTGAAATAGGGACTCTAGTTTTCTGAGAGTCTTGCTAAGTTGCTGAGGCTGGTCTCAAACCTGTGGTCCTCCTGTCTCAGCTTCTGAAGTGCTGGGATTACAGACATGGGCCATCATGCCCTGCTTGCCCGATCTCTTATCAGTGGCAGACATTATCTAAACCAACATCCTAGGTCCTTACAGCTTATTTGTTTCTCTGCACTAACTAACACCTTGCTCCTAAGACTCACTCATTGTGGTATAGAAACAGCTTTGGTTTAAAAATTAAGCAGATCTTAATTTAAACATGTCTTGGTAGCTTAGTAACTGTGATTCCCTTCATCATAACTTTATATTCTCCATGCCTTAATTATTACCATTTAAAATGATAATGGGGTTATAATTAAAAGACATATAAATGCATATATGGATGCATCCCTATACATGGAAGTTTCTGTTGTTGACACATAGTAGGAATGCAAAAAAAATCGCTTTAACTGAATGGGCTCTCACTTATTCAGGAATATTTTATTAAAACCAGCATACAGAATGAGTCTCTTCCTAACAGTGAAATTTTAAGTAATAAACACTGACATGTGTAAAAGGTATTTTTCTCCAAGGTACGTTTCTTCAAATATTTCCCATCACCTCCCTTACCCCCTAAGAAGACTAAATTTGGCTGTCTCACATTCCCTCCAACTGTTAAATTCCTTTCTTTCCTGAGGTTTCCACATCTAACAAGTCCTTTCAGTAATTACACATCTTCTTGATCATATATACCTCTCAAAAAGAACATTCAAGAGGGAAAATTAAAATTAACTGAGACTTATGAAAATAACAGTGAAACCGAATTTAGTGAAAATAAGTTAAATTCCTTGACTTAGGCTGTAATGAGATTATTTTCCCAAAGCAGATTCTTATAAAGAATCTTTAAAATGAGTAGCTAATTAAGGGAAAAAAATCTTAAGTAAGATATACATGTATATATATATATCCCAAACTAGTTATCACAACCTAATACCCTATGGATAAAGTGTATCTTTCTGCAGAATCTCTCCAGAAACCAATAGAAGTTCATAGAAAACACTCTCACAGGCGGAAAAAAAACTTCGCAATTGCAGTCTTGATATTTATCTTCCTCGTAAAAGAACTACACTGCATGGGATCATGGATAAAATGAAATGCAGAAATGCTTCAGAGCATGTTCATTGCATTACATTTAACGTATCTTTTTTTTTTCTTTTGAAACATAGGTCTTCATCCAGGAAATAAACTCAGAATTTGAATCCTATACTAAATTCCCTATAGCTTTAAGAATGTCACCATATCATGGTCCTCTAAAATTATAGCTGTAAATAACTACAAAAGTAGCTGACTATGAGAGTTTCCATTTGCAGACATTTCCATTAGTCCATGCTATGTTACAAATAAAATCTCACCTTTATTTTTTTATCCCATACATTGCTAAAAAACACATAACATTTATGGCAATATACAGAAGGATTTTTTTCTTGATGAGTCTAATTCTGATTGAATTTGAATGCAAAAGACAGAGAACTGGCTTCGCAGCTCTTCTAGACATAGTATAAGGGCCTGTGCGTGTGCATGCTTCTGTGATAGCATAACTATCTATCTATTCACTTGCCTCTCTACGGAGACTTGCTGAGTTTCCAGGTTCTGGCACCATGCCAGGCACGTGCGGAATAATCACTAAATATTGGACTAATTACTAAATCTTTTTGCTCCTTTGCACAAGTACGGAGGAGCAAAACTTGGATGTGTTGTCACCACTTAAATGGATAAGACTAAACTGAGAGTGGTGAGATATATTTATAGGAAACAGAAGGAATTTGACAAACCAAGAAGCCAGAATTAAATATCTTCCAAAGTAACACTAATCTGTTGGATTTGGCATTGGCTTTGATGTGAGAACAACAGTCCGTGAGATTTCCTGTGATATATAGCAACTACTGCTACTAGATCTTGGGGAAAATTACAAGTAATTCGTTATTATCCTTTACCTCCTTTTTCAGTACCTTCTGCAGCTCCTGTGTATGCTCACTTGTTCCAGAGGTGGTGTCAACAGGGTGTCCAAAGCCTTCTCCCCCTAGGCATTCTAAGTTTCAAAAGTAATACTCACCTCCTCTAGTCTTAATTAAAATTTCTAGTGCCTGAAAGCCACTTATAGCACAGTGATTCTGAATAAATGACATGATAGACAGAACTGGTTAAAAGATTAGCCAAAGTATTGGTCATGTGATAAAAATGATAGAATGTTATATATTTTTTAAGAATCTTCACAAAGAAACTTATAAAAATAATCACCCAAAATACCATAGGGGTGGGGTTTTATTGCTATCATTTTTCTGAATTGCCTTTAAAGCACTTCTAAGGGTACACACACACACACACACACGCGCGCGCTCGCGTGTGCGCGTACGTTTTTTTTTTCATTTTGCAATGTACTGCACAGAGTTTTTCATTTAGTAAATACAAATCTCCAGCATCTATTGATGGCTACATATCATTTTATTATTGAGTGTTACATGGTCCACGTAAATAAATAATCTTCTATTCCTATTAATGTCTATCTAGATTCTTTTCTTTTTTTTTTTTTGCGGTACCGGGTTGAACCCAGGGGTGTTCTACCTCCTCACTAAAACCCTAGCCCTATTTTTTTATATTTTATTTTGAAACCGGGTCTCACAAAGTTGCGGAGGGCCTCACTAGGTAGAGAGAGAGAGAGACAGGGAGAGAGAGAGAGAGAGAGAGAGAGAGAGAGAGAGAGATGAGACTGGCCACGAACTGGGATCCTCCAGTCTCCGCCTCCCAAAGTACTGGAATTACAACCAGTAATCACACCTGGCCTAGATTATTTTCTTTTTTAAATTTCTAGCTATTACAAACAATGCTGAAAATTATGTCTATGCATATTTTTCTCTTCTATTTATCTACTATTAGTTGGCTCTCTCATTAAAATACATTTTTAGGAAAATTTTTATAACAAAGTATATCCAGTTTTTTGTTTTGATTAATATTGGAAAACTACCCTGCAAAAAGACTATATAATGACACTATGATTGACAGTATATATGTGTCTATTTCCTTGTACATTGGTCATGTTTGCATTTTCATAATATTTTCAGTATTTGACAAAAGTCAAAAAGTAAAGCATGAGTTTTAGAACTATGTTAAACTGTAAAAATCAGCATTTTATGACACTTGATGACAATTGATGACTGTAAAACATCTGAAGCTGTCACAGTCCTTGACCCTCTCTCCATCTCTAACTTGTATCTTCCCTAAATGCATACTCCTCCACCTTTGTTCCTAACACTGGAGTCAGGGAGGCTATGAATCAAAGCTCAGAAACTCTACTGTTTTTTTAAGCAACTATCAAAATAGAAATACAAGTTTTATATTTTATGTGCACTTCTCCAGTTACTAGTGACGTTAAGTATATTAATATTGATCCTTTATGTTTCCTTTCTGAAGTTTTATATTTGCTTGCCTAGGAGGATATTTATCTTAGGTTGTTATGATCATTTTTCCACTGATGTTAAGTAACTTTTTTATCACATATTAACATTCCATATATACAGAGATATATTTATTTCTGGATTCTGTTCTTTCTATTATCATACTATTATAAATAGAACTTTATAATGAATTTTAATGTCTATAAGGGCATAACTCCTCTTCCAATATTGCCCAATAGCCCTTCATTTGTTTTATTTATATTTTTCAGGATACATTCAATAAAGGGACAAATTAAAAATCCTAATAGGATTTTGCTTGAATTTACTTGAATGCATAGATTAATTTTTAGAGAATTCCTATCCTTAACCTTATAAACTTCATAACCATAAGAGTAATGCTATTAATCAAAGTAGTTGAAGGAATAGTGCAGATGATTTTCCAAATACTAATACAATTATGTCTTTTCCAATCATGAAAACTCTGTAAATGAGATTTTTATTATTATTAATTTGCAGATGAGGAAACTGGGGCACATAAAACTTGAATAATTTATCAAGTAAACACTAAAACCAGCATTCCATGAAAGCATATTGAAAAGACAGCCCCTATACCAGCAACTCTACGATGTAGGTATAATCCTCCGTTCGAACCTTACTATGTTTTATACCTATAATTTTTTCTTCATCTGTTGAATCTGTTGAAGTTGTATTCCCACATTTTGTGATTTCAGCTACAGTTTTTAATTATTACCTTTCCTTATTGTATTACCAAAATGTTGGTACTCCTTATACTGTCAATTATATAATACATCAAATGCTCATCATTTCTCATCATATTTTGGTCATTTAAGGTTTTCCACAATTATTAACATGTATAAATAATAACATGACTTTCTTACTTCTAATTTGTACACCCCTAGGTTCCTTTTATTATCTAATTCCTTTTAATAACAACTCTATAACAATATAAGTGTGTTATTAGAAATGGACATTAGAATTCACTAAATGTCTTTTTTCCAAAATGGTCACAGGGGATTTTCCAATTTTAGTGCTAATGTCACATTGACTTATTAAATTAATTAGAAAAATTTCTCCTTACTCTCTCATTTCCAGAAATTAAAAATAGCATAGGGTTATTGACTACTGAAAAAGTTTAAGAATAAATCTTTCTAGCCATAATATTCTTTGTTTAGGATAGCTAAAAAAACAATCTTCCGAGTGGTGAATTTATAATTTTTACCATTTATTGAGACAATTCTTCTAATTTATAGTCTCTAAAATATTACCAATTTGATGTAGATTTTCCCTCAGTCATTCCTAATTCCATGTGTTTTCATATTATTTTCTCACATTTTTTGATCATTTGAAGGTTATTTTATTCACTGATTTCAAAGAATAAGTTTCTGGAATTATTTTTGAATTCTATTACTTGTAATTCATTACTCCTTTATTTATATATTTAATCATTTCTTATAATCTCCTTGATTTTATTCTGTTATTATTTGTTAGGTTTTTTAGTTAACTCATTTATTTATTCATATTCAGCAATTAAATATTTAAGATATGAAGTTCTTTTTGTTAAGTTTTGTGGTCACAAACATATTCCATATATAGCATTTCTTACTGTTATTTTCTAAATGGTCTGCAATTATAATGTCTTATTTTGTTTTTACTTATCTCTGAATTTTTTAGATTATCTTTAAACTAGAGAATAGTCTATCACTACATTTTTTTAATAATTTACTGAGTTTTTGTGTGGCTAAATACATTGTAACATAAATAAGATGTATAGGTTGCTTATTAATAAACTTGTTTTGGTTTCTTGCTTGTATAGTACCAAGTTTACTACTCACTTATTGAGTGATATTTATTAATTATATCAGTGCAAGCATCCTTGCCATAATTTAGTTCTTATGTATTAATTTTTCACAAAGCAAACAGAATACGCTGAACTCAACTACAATGAGCTTTTCTTATGTTTTCCTTGCATATTTAGTGATTTTGTGTTAACTGTTTTAATTCTGTTATAAATTAAAATTATATTATCGGGAAATGGATATTTTTGTTGAGGTTTTTATGGGAAAGTTTTCAAAGAATAATCAAACACTTTTCCTCCTCATCTCCATTTACTTTAGAATATGATACATGAAATTTTATATGTTGTATCCACATACAATCTGAACCCATTCAAAACTAGCCAAGGGAGCAAAAATATTTTAAACTAGAAACCACATATTGCATTATGCAAGATGTGTTTTGAATAAATGTGATCATTTTACAATAATACTGTCCTTGGGATTTGCATCACTCAGTGATAAGTCAGAGTATATAAAATCAAGTGCTCATGCTTTATTATATCAATCATGAAAGAAGGAGTCTAAGAAATAATTTATACTTAATTTTATTTTATAGCGTTATAATTTCAAAAGCTATATGACTAATGTCAGTTTACAACATTGTTGTGTAAAGAACTATTGCGCTAATTAGAGGATATTTAAAGTTCACTAAACTCAAGATATACTTGTTAGTTTCTGTTTCCTCCAAAATTAAATAACTGCATTTATTTATCTATATCTATTGACAAAGAATGGGAAGAGAATTAAAATAAACAGAGAGCTTTAGAACTTACTTCATATGAAAAAAATGTGCCAGAGTTGCACTGTCCTTTACAATACCATATAAATGGTTGTTTAATTTAATCTAATTTAGTGTGTGTGTGTGTGTGTGTGTGTGTGTGTGTGTGTGTGTGTGAGATTGAACCCAGGAGCACTTTACCACTGGGCTACATCTCCAGCCTTTTTTATTTTTTTTATTTTGAGACAGGGTCTCCGTAAGTTGCACAGTCTGGCCTTGAAATTATCATCCTCCTGTCTCAGAATCCCCAGTAGCTGAAATGACAGGCATGAGTCACCATGCCAGGCTTGTTTATATTTAATTAACTACAACTAAATATATTCTAAGTGCTGATCATGTAGCTGTGGTTACAGTTTTGGACAGCACCAGTAGAGAATAGTTCTATCATCACAGACAACACGACAGGCATGTGTTTTCCTTCCCAATAATAATAATAATAAACAATTTGTATTAATCTTTTCAGATGTACAACTGAAGTTTAGGGAAAATAAACAACATATTTGTTCAAAACATTAGTAAATGACAAGCTAAAAACTTTAACTCAGTTCTATTTGATTTTTAATACACTTTTATTGGTGCATTTAAATTATACATCATAATGAAGTTCAGAGTGATAGAAACATACATTCACACAGCACCTGGTATGTTTCCCTCCAGATCCCGCCCCACTCCCTCCTCCTCCCGGTACATATTGTTAAGATTGGTATTGATTACTTCATATATGTACATAGCGTTATTTTCCCCTCCCCACTTCCTCTGCTTCCCCCTTCCCTCTCCCCTCCCTGCTTCCTCTGCCTTTTCCATTTTACAGTAGAGAATAGACTGGAGTAAAGAAACCTTACCATAAGGAAGGGCTGATGGAAGTCCCCACCCTAAGCATATCACAGCCTCAAAAGTCTCACCAGAAGTGGCATTAGCACAACTTGTCCACAGAACATTTAGCTTTGCTCTTTCTAGATTCCTTGTCTTTCATTAGATTCTCTGAACTGCATTTAAAGTTTTTACTTGTTTATATGTTTTTCGGTTGGTTTCATCTTGTGACTCGGGTTTCAGGTTTCTCTATTACTTCTTTTCTCTCACAAAAAATTAGCAACTGTGCCAGTCAATATATTTATATTGAGACAACTATTGAGACAACTTTTGCACGTTATCCAGTCTCAACAGTATGTCCAAACCTAACCCTTTAAGGTCTACCACGGTTGCCCTTTTCTACTGTTGTGGACTAAAGTAGTGTTCCCCAAAAATGATATGCTCAAATTCTAATCTCCAGTACCTACGAATGTGACCTTATTTGGAAAAGATCTTTGCAGATGCAAATAAATTAAGAAAGTGAAGCTGAGCTCATCTTGGATTTAGAAAGAGCACTAAATGCCATGACCCATGTTCTAATAGTGTAAGGAGAGGGAGATCTGACACAGCAGTCACAGGGGAGGAAACACAGAAGAGAAAGGCAAAGGAAGATAATACAGAGATTGGGGTGAGGCCGGAACAAGGGGCGACCCGGATCCCGGAGAGAGTCATGGAACTGATTCCATGTCAGGATTTCCAGAAAGAATCAAATTGCTACCACCTTGATTTTGGACTTCTGACTTCTAAGACTTTGAGAGAATAAAGTTCTGTTCTTTTAAGCTGTCCTGTTTGTGTAATTTGTTGCTGCTGCCTGTGCAAACGAATAAAGCCATCCTCCCGCCCCTGTTCTTCCTCCGTGCTTTGGTGCTTTGATCCCCTTGAAAGCAGTTACTTTTCCTCCCACATCTCCCAAAGACGCAATCAAGAATTTCTGGTGATTAACTTCCCAATTAACTAAAACAAGGAAGTAAAATAGGAGTGAACACCTGACGAAAAATGTCAAAAATACCTGAACATTAGGTTACAGGAAAATGACTTGGCCTTTTAAAATTAGGCTGACTGGCAGGATCTAGAGCAAAGCTGCTTAATGGTTAAAGTTTTGAAGGAGCTCCGCGGTAACAGAAACCTAAGGAGACTGGTGACCTAAGACGTATGGAAGTATACTGTAAGAAGAGTGGAGCCCAGTGCTACTGAGGAATTTAATACAACATATACATAATGCCATGCAAATAAATTAATATTCTGCATTATGATGAGAAAAAGACACAAAATATAAAAACATTTTCTTATTTTAGATCATTGAGTCAAATTATTTTTAGAAATTCTTACCTTGTATTTCTCTAGCATCTGCGAAAACTAATAATTTTTCATATTACAAAGCTTTTAACAGTCCTTTCATTCCATACACACCCCATATAGAAAAACTCTCACAAACTCCAACATTGTGTTTTTTGTTCATTTGGTTTTTTGTACTGGAGGTTGAACCCAGGGGCATTCTACCTCTGAGCTACACTCCCAACCCTCTTTATGCATTTATTTTTTTTTTAAACAAAAGTCTCGCTAAGTTGCTGAAGGTCTTGCTAACTTGCTGAGGCTGGTCTTGAATCTGTGATCCTCCTGTCTCAGCTTCCCAAGTACTAGGATTGCAGGTGTATGCCACCATGCCCAGCTAACAGTGTCCTTTAATTTGTACTCAAATTCCTACTTCTGTGAAATGCAGCTGGTTTCTTCCTGAGGTTTAGTGGTGAGAAATATTTAGTTTTTCTCATGATCAAATTAACCTAGGTGCTCACTATAAATGACAATGTGGATGATCATGGTAGAGGACAAAATGCTGCTGGTGAAAGCCAGGAGAAGAGGAATAACCTCAGCATGTAGGGGTAAGCATAGAAAATGTTCAAGAGAACAGGTAGGGAGAACGTAACCTATCTTCTGGCAGAGTACAGAGGGGTTGAGTCATCCAGGTGTGGACTTTAGAGTTGACTAAGCTCCTGGCCAACAGACAAAACTACTTATAGAGGACTTAGAGGCTTAAATAGGGAAACAAACATATTGCTTGAAACATATATTGATATATAAACAATTTTAATGGTAGCACACAATTTTCTTTTAGGGAGGGAAGATGAAGAATAAAAATGCATCCAATTCTAGGAAAAGAAGCCAAGGGGTTAAAGAGAAAAATAACTGTAATTTTGAAAGGACAGTTCATCTTTTGCTTGGAAAAACACAAAGTATTTGAGCATGTTTAGAAGAAAACGGTCAGAAGGCATTTAGGCATTAACCATTTAATTTACGAAATAACCTGTGATCATTTATATTTACTTTTTTATAAGTGTGATGGTTTGTAAAAGGTAGATGTCTCAAAGGAAATGGCCTTTTATAATCAATTTAGTCTAATTCGAATTTATGCCATCCCAGAGCCTCTAGATTTGACTTCTTAAAAACATAGGAAGGGCAGGCGTAGTGGTGCACACTTGTAATCCCAGTACTTGGGAGGCTGAGACAGGAGGATCGCAGGTTCACGGCCAGCCTCAGCAATTTAGGGAGGTCCTCTGAGACTGAGTGAGACACTGTTCCAAAATAAAAACTAAAACAGGGCTAGGTGTGTAGCTCAGAGGTAGAATGTCACTGGGTTCAATCCCTAGTAACACCAAACAAACAAAAAATCCAAAGACCTGTGCGCATGCTTGTTTGTATGACTTTTAACCTATCGTAATTACAATGCATCAATAAACATGAAAAAAAGACCATGTATTCAAGTCAAAAAATACTGAAAAAAGAACAGCAAAATAGCTGACTAAATATTAAGCACAAAAGTCATGTATGCCTAGAATCCTTCATAAAATACCAATCCACTCTTACCTGAGACTTCTACCATGCACACTGGGAGCTGCCCACTGCTTGCTGACTCTATAAGAGAAGAGCAGACAATCAGAATTATTACACTATGTTTGATAGGAAATTTGTCTGATGCTGAAGTTTTGTCTTAAACTTTCTACTCTGCATTGGATTCGTCTTTATACAACTAATTTAAACATATACTTTTAAAAAAGCAAGAAAAATCTTTAGAAACAAGAAAAATCTTTAAAAAGCAAAAGCTTTAAGAGAGACACAAAAAATTTCAAAGACTTGGAGGCAGAGAAGCACTGGAAATAGAAAGTTTATTTTTGAGAATCTGTCCTTACAAATTGCATTCAGGTAGGGCAGCAAAGTGACTAGAATTAGGGCAATAAAAAAGAGCAAATCTAAGCTGTAAATTCATTCATGTACTGTCTTTAAATTTGATTTCATTTAGGGAAGCATCTAAACATATAAAAAATGTTTTTATCCCCCCCAAGAAATAAAGTTATTGGGAACAAATATTTTTTGCAAGTTAATATTTTATTTTAACTCTTTATCTTATAATAAAAGTTGCAAACACTGTGGTGAAGTCTCAAAGACCTTGAAAGTCTAAAAAGATATTTATTCTAACATTTCTCTTGCTTGCTAGCTTGGCTGCAGATGGAATGCAAGAATGGAAATCCTTTTCATAAAGAATTTGATGATGTTGCTCCCTTCGTTTCTAATTTCTAGAGTTGCCTTGTGAATATGTTATTCTTCCCGATTTTTTTAAATTGAGCAACAAAGTAGTGGCACATATTTAATTATATTTAGACTTAGATAAATTAGAAGTCTATTGGAATATTGGTTTATAATATACCTTGATAAAACCTATGAATTTGTGCAAGAATCAATATACATGTGTTTATACACAGAGACACACACATACCTATTATTTCCATAGAGAAAATAAGATGAAATACCATAGAAAAATAATTATAGATAGACATGGCACTATGTCAGCAAGGAAATTCTTTACCCAAGGAAAAATAAATGAATGTTAACTTGTACATTAATTTGAGCTTCAGTTGAAATAATTGGCTCTGTTATTAAATATTATTGCAAGAAAAGTGAACAACAAAAAACTTGCAGGTTTGCAATTCGCCATCAAGTAATTTAATGCTGAGAGTTCATGGAAATACATAGTTTTTATTACTACATGCTATATTTTTTCAAAATCAGAAGTAGAGTTACAATGATAAATGATCAGGTTTGACAATGTTCTCGAAATATTTGCTAGAAATTCCTTAGTTTATAGACGAGGAAATTGAAAATAAGATATTAATAACCCACCCTCGATCACAAGCTCTTTGTGAAGGTCAAAGCTCAGATTATCGCGGCACTCAGTGTCATTTCTATGATATTAAAATATCAAAATTTTTTTAGCAACAATCACTTAAGGGCCAACCACAACAGTATGGAGGTCCCAATCATTGATGAAAATGCTTATGAAAGGTATCAAATTATGTTACTTTTGTTAAAAATCAAACCTATCCAATACCCTGTGATGTAGCAATTTTGCTTTTGAGAATTTATCCTAAATAAATGTTTTTGAGTGTCAATGAAGACATGAACAACAATAAAATTGTTCTTGTAGCTTCCTTTCTAACATGAATTTGTTATTGAGAATATATAACCATAAGAGACTGTCAAATAACTTGTACTAAATCTGTACAATAGAATGACATGTGGCCAGGAAAATGAGGACGTGATGAAAGATAGCTTTTGATATTTAAAAAGTTTATGCAAAATGCTATGATAAATATATTAAAGATATATAAAATACATATGATATATCATATCATTTATATCAATTTTATACAACTGCACGTTTTGCATTGTATTTTGTATTTTTAGTCTGTATTTCAATATACTACCATACTTAATGATTTAAGATATCAAAAGAGGAATGTTGAAAATAATATAAGGAATATGACTTAATAATATTTCTATAATGGAATACTGAGCAGTGGTTATAGTGGATGAACTAGTCTTAAATGTACAAATAAAAAAATCTTTAAAACATTGTGAAAATAAAGAGCAAATTATAAAAAGATAAACAGAGTGAATGTATGATGAATTTTAAGAAGTGATTTCTCTCCTTATTCAATCTTATAATCTCATTTAACAATTAAATTTTGTTTTGATTATATTTTTCATCTTGAATTTTGGTGCTGTGAGGGTAAACAACTGAAAGCCCCAATAAATGTCAATTGCCATTTTGTAGCATTTTCATTCTGATGATGTTATTTCTTCCAACTTTTCTTTTCCCTTTCTTTATTCCCTCAGTAATTTTGTCTTCCTTATTTCCATGCTACTTTAATCAAAGGTAGTGTTAAGCAAAAGAGAAAGCCTTCTTGTGCTCTCTATTTTGCCCCTGTATTCTTTGAAGGAAAAGTTCTTACTGATGACGGTCGGGCTTCTCTCAGCTACTGCAGATGAACAGGTCTCAGGAGTGGCTCAATTTTAGGGACTTTTGTCTTTGATTTGCAATATGTGTCCATGTGCAGAGCTAATTAGATTTGGAGATAATTCACATGTACTTTCACAAGTAAATGAAAGGTGTAAACCAATATGCCAATTTACTAATTTGGAATAAAAAGTTAAGAGTACAGAGCCTGGATTGTGCAGAAACAACCAAGCAACTTCCTTCCCTAAAGAAAACATACAAGAGTTAACACCTTAAACACATTACCTTATGTTGCTTGGTGCTTTTATTTATATGATGTATCCCTAATGACATCAGACCGTGCACGTCTGCAGCATAAAACATAAGAAAACTGGCATTCACTTTCTTGCCTGGCCCGCACCCCTGTATGGGTACTATCAAACTTTGCCTTTTGGATTCTGGTTTTGTTTTTATGTTTTCTATACACATTAGAAACATTTGCCTTGTGGATATTGTTAACACTGTCAATATGATTAGAGGTGCCGCTGTGGAAACATAATCTGTTCTTTTTGGTAGCGGTTCTTTTTGTGTAGATTTAGTTTCATATTGTAAAGTGTCTTCTAAGTACATCTTTTCTTGACCTTTTTCTTTTTTTTAACCTTGAGACTTTTGAGATGTCTTGTTATACTTTTATGTACAAGCACATTTTATTCTTGATTTCATATTTGCAATGATATTTACCAAAAGGTTTTGTGCATCATTCATGTTTTAAACAAGAGTAAAAATTTTCTGATATTGTTCAAAGAAAAATATTTTAAGACTGTCAGCATACGATTAACTAGAACATCAGAAATAATTTTAAATAGATATATCAGTTGCAACTCTTTAAATTGTATTACATAACTACCAAAACCATTGTCCTTTAATGTTATTAACCCTGGCTTTGCCAAACAAATTTAAATATAAGTTTTCTATAATATCATTTGGGTTGTAAAAGGCCAGGCTAGGGGAAAAATGTTGCAAATATTTTGTAGTTTGACTTTAAAGATGCTAATCACAATTTTTAAAAAAAAATGAAAATGAAATGCCTAAGTTCCAGAAGTAGGAACAGCAAAAAACGTTATCATTCAACTACAGTTATAATCTAGATTTTTCATAAATCACATTGACTGATATTTAAAAACAGAGCAGTAAATAAATGATCCTGTGAATGTACAATTAATACAAAAACTGATTTGAGGGTGAATTATGTTTTAAAGGCACCTTGTGATTTGAACTTTTATCTCTCAAAAGTATAATTATTTGTTTCACTTGCAATGTTGGGAAATGTAATCTTTTATTTAAACATATCAAAACCATTTAAATTATTGTCATATCAAATTTTAAAACAGACAAAATTGTAAAGTACCAATATTATATAAAATATGGGCTAAAATGAACAATTTTTTAAAAAAGCAGTTAGAAATCATTCTCTATAATATTACTAGCATGGCAATATAGACATAAAGCTTGCCCAAATCAATAAGAGGGATTTGAAAACTCAATACTATTATTAGCATTTTTCTTCACTGCATTTCAAGGCTATTTTTCTTTCAAAATTTTCAATAGCAAATACAAATAAATGTCTAACTTTTATGCAGTTTGGATTAGTTCATCACACAAGCTTTTCATTTTCCCGTAATTTATTTTTATGTATATATTCAAACCATTTAATTTCAGTTTTCTTCTTTTTTCAAGTTAACT
>PVJS01016519.1:0-37385 GCA_004027185.1 Glis glis | reverse complement strand
TCTAAGTCTCCTCCTCTCTAGCTTCCACATATTAAGGCGGACATCCGACCTTTCACTCTTTGTGCCTGACTAATCTCACTTAGCATAATGTTCTCTAATTCTTTCCATTTCCCTACAAATGATGTGATTTTGTTCTTCTTTATGGCTGCATAAAATTCCATTGTGTACATATCCCATAGTTTTGTAATCCATTCATCTGAGGTATGCACAATTTTTATAGGTGATTCCAATGTAGGTGGCCCAGAGACTATGCAGATAGCTAGGTCTTTTCAATCTTTAATGTGAATATAATTAATATTGGGATTTTCTTAAAACTAAAGGTTCAATTTCACTTGGTCTGAGATGGGGACTGAGTTTCTGTAATTCCAACAACCTCTCAGGTGGTTGATGCCAACTCCAGTCATGAGAACCATTCTTTAAATAACATGTCTTTAAGAAGCACTGCTTTAGAAGTATCCCATTCGAGTGTATTCTATATTCCATTATGCTAATCTTACTAATTAACTTCTATAATTTCTCCAATCAAATTTTTTAGTGGCTCTATTTTCTGCAAAGAAACCCCAAATCCTTGAATGGGGCATTTAGTATTTTCTACTTGGTATGGCCTCTAACTTCCTTAAGTCACTCATCTTATTATTCCTCCACAAAAAAAACTTCAATGTGCAAATGCTTGAGACCTAGAACAGTGCTTCTCAAACTTTGCCATAAAAAAGAATCACCAGGAGAACTTGCTAAAAACATTCCTAGAATCTACTCTTGGAGATTTTGCTTTGGAATCTGGAGGTCTCGTAGGCCCAAGAAATTATATTTATTACAAGTTTACAGGAGTTACTGATGCTGCAGGTCTGAGAGTCACATTTTGAATAGCCTTCTCCAAATACTTAAGCTGAAATCTTACCCACTGAAATCTTACTACTACTACTCACGAATCCTTCCAGGATGTGTGTAATGCCTTCAAAAGTCATTGTCTTATTTTAGCCCTTAGCATATCATAATATTGGGAACAAAAATGAAATCATAATTCTTTTGATTAAAAATTAGAAAACTGAGGCCCAAACAGGCAGTCACTCAGTTGGTGAGTTGAGACGAGAATTCCTGTGTTCTTTTCAGTTTTAAAATTCTAGGTGCTGAAAATAAAATAGAATCATGTAAACTCTTCAGTCTGATCTGTGAATGGTTTTTATGGCTTTCCAATGGAGTGTGAAATGCTCTGATAGCTGCCAAAGTGTCAAACACGCTCTATGGCTATAAAGGGAAAAGTGTGACTTACATTAGGGAATGTATAGGAAATATGTAAGTTGACACATTTTTTAACAATGCTTTTCAAAGAGTGAAGCACTATTATCAAAACAAAAAAAATCTGTTATATCCACCATTTACGGAATCACGATTATAGGTTAAACACTATCAGAAATCAAATATGCCCTACTGACTAGTACTGTTCTAGGAAGAAATATCAAATTCTCATTTTATGTTTTTTTAATGAAGTTTTATTTGTGCTGGGCACCTATACCTAGTTGTGTGTGTGTGTGTGTGTGTTTGTGTGTGTGTGTGTTACTGAATATTGAACCCAGGGGCATTCTACCTCCGAGCTACAACCCCTGCCCTATTTTATTTTGTTTGTTTGTTTGTTTGTTTATTTATTTTATTTTTTATGGAACTGGTGATGGAACCCGGGGGCATTCTACCTCCGAGCTATACCCCCAGCCCTATTTTTTATTCTTTATGTTTTGAAACAGGGTCTCACTAAGTTGCGGAGGGCCTCACTAAATAGCTGAGGCTGGCCGCAAACCCAGATCCTCCGGTCTCAGCCTCCCAAGTACTGGGATTACAAGCATGTGCCACCATGCCCGGCTCACAGCACTTTTTAGTTTTTATTTTGAAAAAGGGTCTCACTATATTGCAGAGGGTCTCTCTACCTTGCTGAGGCTGGCTGTGAACCTGCGGTCCTCCTGTCTCAGCTTCCCAAGTACTGGGATTACAAGTGTGTACCACCATGCACGGCTCTACCTAGTAGCTTTTTAAGTTCTTGGTATAATTAAATCATATAGGCCTTATTATGTATTGATAATGTATGGATGGATTTATGTTTGTATTTGCTTGCTGTACTGGGGATTGGACCCAGGGCTTCACCCATGCTAGGCAAGAAAATGCTCTACCTCCAAATTACATTCCCAGTCCTTTTTATTTTTTATTTTGAGACAGGGTCTTGCTAAGCTGCCCAGGCTGGCCTGGAACTTGCGATCCTCCTGCCTCAGCCTCCTGAGTAGCTGGGATGACAGGTGTGTGCCACCCTATCTGGCCATTTTAAATATTTAAAATAAGCTTTTGAAGTGTAGAGCCACCTTTGCTTTCCTTTCCTAATTCTGTGCATTATGCAGGGGTCTATCACAAACTAAGGCCCATGAGCCAAATCCAGTCTGCTGCCTGTTTCTGTATAGCTCATGAATTAAAAAACGGCTTTGCCATTTAAAAAAAAATTTTTTTTTGTGGTACCGGGGATTGAACCCAGGGGCGTTCTACCTTCGCGCTACACCCTTGGCCCTATTTTTCATACTTTATTTTGAAACCGGGTCTCACAAAGTTGAAGAGGGCCTCACTAAGTAGAGAGAGAGAGACAGGGAGGGGGAGGGAGAAGGAGAGAGAGAGAGAGAGAGAGAGAGAGAGAGAGAGAGAGCGCTGAGGCTGACTGCGAACCTGGATGCTCCAGTCTCTGCCTCCCAAAGTACTGGGATTACAAGCATGTGCCACCACGTCCGGCGCCAGCTTTGCCATTTTTAAATGGTTAAAAAAATCAAAGGAATATTTTTTTTCATATAATTCAAAGAAATTCAAATGGTAATGTTCATAAATAGTGCTACACTCCTACACTCCTTTATTTATGTATTGTCTGTGGCTGTTTTCTGGCTACAATGGCAGAGTTGCCTGAAATGTTTACTATCTAGGTTTCCACAGAAAAAAGTTTAAAACCCCTAAATAACTCTTTGATATATGAAAAACTTAGGATTAAAGGAACTTTATAGTTTATCCTTAACAAATGTTTGTCATAGAAGCATTTCCAATTTTCAAACAATTTAAGACTACTACTATACTATTCTTTGTATTACTTTTATCCCATAAATGATTTTGGATAATTTGTATATGTAAAATTTTAGAGTTTCCTGTTCAAAAAGTTCTGAAAAATACACCAAAGTGAAGAATCAACATCTTTATGTTGGTATTAGAGTGGGCATAGAGATTAAAGGGGGGGTTGACTAAAAGCAACAAGGAAGAGTTCTACTCTGCCAATGAGTGTTATTGGTTTGATGCAATTAAGAGAGAGACAGAAGGGGGGGGGAGAGAGAGAGAGAAAGAGAGAGAGAGAGAGAGAGAGAGAGAGAGAGAATAGTAAAAGGTAGGCCAGGTATTAAGACTGTTTATGTGGGACAGAAGAAGTGAAATTATATCTTTTTGCAGATGGCATGATCCTGTACTTAGCAGATCCTAAAAACTCAACCAGAAGACTTCTGGACCTGAAAACAAATTCAACAAAGTACCTAGATACAAAATCAACTTAACAAAATTCAATAGCTTTTCTATGTTATGCATGAATCCACTGAAAAGGAAATGGGGAAAACAATTCCTTTCACAATAGTCTCTAAAAGAATAAAATATTTAAGTATCCCCCTGCCCTCCCTTCCCACCTTCACCTCTCCCACTGGTATGGAAGCTTGTTTTTAAAACTCACATTAATAAAAATTTATATGCTGAAAAAAATTAAGCAAGAAATCTCTACAATGAGAATTATATAACACTGACGAAAAACTGAAGACCTTAGAAGATGGAAAGATACCCCCCCAATTCTTGGCAGGCAGATTAAGCATCATCAAAATGTCCATACTACCCAAAGCAATCTACAGATTCAGTGCAATCCCTATCAAAATACCAATGACAGTCTTCACAGAACTAGAAAAACCAGTCCTAAAATTCATATAGAAAAACAAAAGACCCAGAATAGCCAAAGCAATTCTGAGCAATAAGAACCATGCTAAGCCGGGCGTGGTGGCACACGCTTGTAATCCCAGTACTTTGGGAGGCGGAGACCGGAGGATCCGGGTTCCCGGCCAGCCTCAGCTCTCGCTCACTCTCTCTTCCTGTTTCTCTCTCTCTCTCTTTAGTGAGGCCCTCCACAACTTCATGAGACCCGGTTTCAAAATAAAGCATAAAAAAAAAAAAAATAGGGCCAGGGGCATAGCGCAGAGGTAGAGTGCCCCTGTGTTCAATCCCCTGTACCGCAAAAAAAAAAAAGAACCATGCTAGAGGCATCACAATACCTGATTTCAAATTATACTACAGAGCTATAGTAATAAGAACAGCATGTTACTGTCACAAGAACAAATACAGACACAAATCAGCACACTTATAGCCAGTTGATTTTCAACAAAGGAGCCAAAAACATATGCTGGAGAAAAGACAGCCTTTTCAACAAATGGTGCTGGGAAAACTGGATATCCATATGTAGAAGACTGAAACTAAATCTCAATCTCTCTCTCTCTCTCTCCCGCTCCCTCTTCTCCTCCCCTTCCCCCTCTCTCCCTGCACAGAAGTCAACTCAAGATGGATCAAAGACCTAGAAATCAGACCAGAAACTATGTAATTATTAGAAAAAAAACTATAAGACCAACTCTCCAAAATATAAGCACTGGTAGAGACTTCCTCAATAAGATTCCCAGAGCTCAGGAGAGAAAGCCGAGAATTAATAAATGGGATGGCATCAAATTAAAAAGCTTCTGTGCAGAAAGGAAACAATCAAGGGCCTAAAGACAGCCTACAGAATGGGAGAAAATCTGCCACCTACTCCTCTGAAAGAGGACTAATATCTATAATATATAAAGAACTCAACACTAAAAAACAACAACAACCCAATAATGGGCAAAAGAACTGAATAAACTCTTCTCAAAAGAAGAAATACAATTGTCCAATAAATATATGAAAAACATTCAGCATCACTAGCAATAAGGGAAATGCAAATCAAAACTACACTGAGATTCTACCTATCTTTAGTTAGAATGGCAATAATCAAGAATACAAACAGTTGGGCATGGTGGCCCATGCCTGTAATCCCAGTACTCAGGAGGCTGAGAGGAGGATCATAGGTTCAAGGCCACCCTCAGCAATTTAGTGAGGCCCTATTTCCAAATAAAAAATAAAGTAGGGCTGAGGGTGTAGCTCAGAGGTAGAATGCCCCTGGGTTCAATCCCCAGTACCAAAACGAACAAAGAATACAAATTAAAAAAAAAAATCCCGGAGAGGATGTGAGGAATTGGAACTCTTATACGTTTTTGGTGGTATTGTAAATTACTACTACCATTATGGAAATCAGTCTGAAGAGTCCTCAAAGAATGAGAAATGGAACCACCATATGACCTACCGTACCACTCCTTGGTATCTTTCCTAAAGAAATAAAGTCAGAATACTATAGTGATACATGCATACCCATATTTATACCAGCACAATTCACAACAGACAAATTATGAAACCAACCCAGGTTCTGTCAACAGATGAATTGATAAAAAAATGTGGTATACACACACAATGGAATTCTAGCCATAAAGAAGAACAAAATTATGACATTTGCAGGAAAATGGGTAGAACTGGAGATTATTATGCTAAGTGAGATTAGTCCGACTCAGAAAGTCAAGGGTGGTATGTTTTATCTAATCCTTGGAAGCTAGAGAAAAAACAGGAAACATAAGCGAGCAGAAATAATGCAAAGAGAGATCTGTAGAGTAGCTGAAGGCGGGTATGGGTGAGAATTAGGATGGGGAAGAGGGAGGACTACAGAAGAAAATAGTTCAAATAATACTATAGCACTATGTGACAGTATTACTACCCATCTCACTAACTTGTATGGGGAGGGGGAAGGGCAGAAGAAGGGTGGGATGTGCTGGGAAATATACAAAGAGCTATGTGTATGTGTGTTTTTAACACACTGAACCTCACTATGATGTATAATTCCAATTCAACAATAAAATAATTTTTAAAAAAGACTGGTTATGTTTGTCATTAAGAGAAATAAGAGAGTCAAGAGGAGAAGCCAGTGTGTAGAAAGAAAGACTGAGCAGTTTCAAAAATGCTGAATTTGAGAGTCTGTTGGAATATTTATATGAGGGAGTCAACTAGGCAGCAGTAGTATATTTGAAATTTCAGAGAAGTCAGGGCTAGGCATCACAGACACAGATACCAATGCAACGGTATACACACTTGAAGGTTCCCAGAAAAACTGTACAATTAAGGGCCTTTAATTTTATTTGTGCATGTGTGTGGGGTGGGGGAAGGAGGATTATTATGGGACATAATTATTATAGGGAGAAAAGGGAGTTTAAAAATTTCATTTCTTTGGTTCAGAATAATGAGCCATAGGAAACTATTTCAATTATTAAATGTAAATACAGAATTACCAAGTGATGACTTCATCAATTCTATCCTTAAATAAAGAAAAAAGTTTAACAATTAGAGAAGATGCATTTCCATAAAATATAAGTCCTTATGGTTGGCCTTAACCTTGGGAAAAATAATCTCTTTAATCTTAAAGGCCAGACACCAAAAATGGTATATATTTTCCTGCAATCATAGACTAATAGAAAATTAGTGATCAAAGGGGCATTTGAGGTAATTTTCAGATTATTTATCACAGAGGTTGAGTTAGTTACTCACACAAGGTCTCACAGTCACTTTGAGTACTGACACTAGACCCAGTGAGCTTCCCACCACAAAATGATCTCTTAATTTCATTACAAAAATTAATAGACTGGGCGTGGTGGTGCACACCTGCTGAGACAGGAGGACTGCCGGTTCGAGGGCAGCCTCAGCAAGTAGTGAGACTCTCAATCACTTAGCAAGACCCTGTTTCAAAATAAAATAGAGCCAGGTGTGGTAGTGCACGCTTGTAATCCCAGTACTTGGGAGGCTGAGACCGAAGGATCCTGTTTCATGGCCAGTCTCAGCTATTTAGTGAGGCCCTCTGCAACTTAGTGAGACCCTGTTTCAAAATAAAGAATTAAAAAATAGGGCTGGGGGTATAGCTTGGAGGTAGAATGCCCCTGGGTTCAATCCCCAGTACCGCAATAAATAAATAAATAAATAAATAATACAATAGGGCTGGGGGTGTAGCTTGGAGGTAGAATGCCCTTGGGTTCAATCCCCAGTACCACAATAAATAAATAAATAAATAAATATCTGGTTACACTCTGTCACTCAACTCAAACATTTATATCATGCTTGGCACTAATGAGCACTATGAAATTAAAAACCATTATGCAAATGTTAGTTATTATTGCTATTATTTTTATGGCCATAGACTATAAACAATGATGTGGAGAAATAAGTTTAGAAAAAAATAATATTCAAATTACTGATAGTAAACTTTATAAGGGAAGTCTTAAGCTTTTCCTGTTCATCAAAGTAACAGGATATCACCTGAAGAAACCTGAAGATTAATATTCTAGGTACAGGAGGTTATATATTACAATGTTTTTTTAATGCACTTGTACTAGGAAAAACAATAAGGCCTCTGAGGATGAGTTATAATATATGCGTCCCTGGGAAACTCTTATAGTTTCATTAATAATAAACACAATCAAAAGTCATTATGGGCTTAAGGCTGGGCAAGAGTATAATCAAAAAACATAGATTAAAGATAAGCTTTATATGGGTAAAATAATATGCTGAAATTTTTTGATGAATACTAGAATAAATACAAGTATTCATAGGGCTCTATTTGAGATATTTTACATTAAGTCAGGAGCTCTTCTGAATATAGAAAAATGAGAAATAATTAAATGCTGCTGATGAAAACAATTCAAATAATCCTTTGTTCATATATGATGTTATCCATATCAATGTAAATATTATCTATGGGAAAGGGGGAGTGGGGAAGAACCCAAAAGGAAACACACAACGAATGCTGTGTGCATGTATGTTTTTGTCACTCTGAGCCTCATTATGATATATAATTACAATGCACCAATAAAAAAGTCATTAAATGGTGTGACTTATGTAATGTGATATGATGATAGATCAAATAGTACGTGCATACACATTCATACATACATATCAAACAAATCATCAGGATTCTCAGATAGTACAGAATAAACCTGGTACTAATTTACACACTGAGCAAAACATAATGATGATAAAAGCACCACAATATTCAATTATTTGAATAATTTAATAAGCACATCATTGTCAACATACTTCAAAATCAACAACTACTAAAGCAATACTTACTGGCAAATTTTGGAAGCAACACATGAAAGCAGCATTTTAAAAGCATTATTTTTTTGCCGGACGTGATGGCACATGCTTGTAATCCCAGTACTTTGGGAGGCGGAGACCGGAAGATCCGGCTTCGCGGCCAGCCTCAGCTCTCTGTCTCTCTCTCTCTCCCTCTCCCTGTCTCTCTCTCTCTCTCTCTCTCTCTCTCTCTCTCTCTCTCTCGTGAGGCCCTCCGCAACTTCGTGAGACCCGATTTCAAAATAAAGTATAAAAAAAATAGGGCCGGGGGCGTAGCGCGGAGGTAGAACACCCCTGTGTTCAATCCCCTGTACCACAAAGAAAAGCATTATTTTTCCTATCAAAGATAATCTATTTTCTACCCTAATCCACTTGAGAAATACGATACTGTTCCATAAATAATGGTGAGTCCCTACAGCAGGGATTCTTTCAAAGGGGATGGGCACAGAAACAATATCTAGGAAGGCTTAAATAAAGTCTCAGGAATTCTGCTATTAGTCCTACCCTGAAAATCCAGGACATTTTTCTACTACACTGAATCAATGTTTAAAGCACTGCTTAAAAACAAACAAAAGCCTCAAGTTAATGACTGTCAGTTACTAACTAGCACAGGTGACACAAACACAAGAAATGAAATGACAGAGATTCTAATAGATTAACAAGTATCACAAATAACAGCAGTAAACAAAAGACAAGATCACAAGAGATCTAGAAGTGAAAAGAACTGACACTTCATATATACTAAATAAATCACGTAAGTGGCTATAATCCTTTAATATAAAAATTCATAGCCGGGCGTGGTGGCGCATGCTTGTAATCCCAGTATTTTGGGAGGCAGAGACTGGAGGATCCAGGTTCGCGGCCAGCCTCAGCTCCTGCTCTCTCTCTCTCTCTCTTTCTCTCTCTGTCTCTCTCTCTGTCTCTCTCTCTCTCTCTCTCTCTCTCTCTATTTAGTGAGGTCCTCTGCAACTTCGTGAGACCTGGTTTCAAAATAAAGTATAAAAAATAGGGGCGGGGGTGTAGCGCGGAGGTAGAACGCCCCTGGGTTCAATCCCTGGTACCGCAAAAAAAAAAAAAATTCATATTTTGCTATATATATTTTTTTGGTACAGGGGGTTGAACCTAGGGGCATTCTACCTTTAAGTTACATACTCACCGCTATTTTTTATTTATTTTTCTTTTTCGTGTGGTTATGGAGCATTCTACCTCTGAGCTACACCCCCAGCCCTGTTTTATTTTTTATTCGGAAAACAGGGTCTCGCTAAGTTGTTGAGAGCCTTGCGAAGTTGCTGAGGCTGGCTTCAAACCTGTGATCCTTCCCTGTACTCCCAGCCTCCCAAATACTGGGATTATAGGTGTGTGTCACCACACTCAGCCTATTTTTTATTTTGAAACAAGGTCTTGCTAAGTTGTTGAGGCTGGCCTTGAACCTGTGATCCTCCTGTCTCAGCCTCCCAAGTAGAGGTATAAGATGTGTGTATCATTGTGCTCAGCCATATTTTTGATATCTTGATCAATTAGAAATATAACATTAAACAAACATTAAATTTAAAATTTGCATATACATATATTTTTAATATCATTAGGATCACTGCTTTTCCAATAAAGGCACATTTTTCTTGCGAAAACAATGATATAACTATATTTTAAAAGGACCCTGATTCTTTTACAATGACAAAAGGGACAAAAAATGGATAGTTAAAATATCATTAACAACAACAAAATATTAACACAAGCAAAACAAATCTTTATTATTACATATTACCAAGACACAAATTTTATAATGCAGAATATTAAAATAAAACAGTTTTACCTCTACACAGGCTTTCATCCCTGAGGCAGCAGCATAATGAAGGGGCGTGTTTTTTTTGTTATCAACAGCATCAATAGCTGCTCTTTCATATTCGCCCTGGTCAAGTTTTGCTCCTTTCCATCTTAAGATCATCTGCAGACAATCTGCTCTTCTGAAATCGTCTTCTACAGGGCGTGCTAAGCGTGGATGAAGGGCTCCTTCGGGTATCATAATTTGAGGTCCCATACACAACAAATGCATAGATGTTTCATTGTGGACATTCCGTTTATTTGGATTTCCATCTCTACCAAAAAGAAAAGTCCTAAAATGGAAAGGAAGGATGAAAACCACTTTTTCTTACCTGGAAATAAAATACACAGAAGATAACAAATTTAACAGATGAGTTCTAGTTCAAAGGTAAAAACCTAATTTTTATTGAATTGTTCGGTTCACAGTAAGTTGAATGACGTGTGTGTGTGTGTGTGTGTTGCTGGCAATTGAACCCAGAGCGTTCTATCTCTGAGCTAGACCCACATTCCTATTTTATTTTAAGCTTTTATTGATGCATTGTAACAACACATCATACTGAGGTATAGAGGAATAGGAATATGCATGCACACAACTCGGAGCATTTCCCTCCAGGTCTCACCCACCCCTTCCCCATAGATTTCTTTGAGATTGGCATTGGTAATTTAATACACATACATAGCATTATTTCAACTTTTACCTTCTCTATGTTTCTATCCCTCCTCCTCCCTCCTCTCAACCCCCTCCATCACTCCACTGGAGTCTCTGCTTTTCTATCTGAGGTTACCCTTGTTTCCTAACTTCTATCTAGCTTCCACATACAAGAGAAAACATACAACTATTTGCTTTTTGAGACTGGCTAATTGTGCTTAGCATAATATTCTCAAGTTTCATCCATTTTCCTGCAAATGACATAATTTTGTTATTTTTTATGGCTGAGTAATATTCCATTGTGTGTATATATCGGTTTTGTCATCCATTCATCTGTTGATGGATACCAAGGCTGGTTCCATAATTTGGTTATTGTGAAAGGAAAACTATCAAAAACCTATTTTATGTTATTGTTTATTTCATTATTTTTTGGTGGTACTGGGGATTGAACCCAGGGGCATTTTATCTCTGAATAGAATTATTTTATTTTTTTATTTTGAAACAGGTCTCACTAAGTTTGTGGAGGATCTAAGTTGCTGAGGCTAGTCTTGAACCTGCAATCCTCCTGTCTCAGACTCCCAAGTACTGGGATTACAGGCATGCGATACCACATCCGGTCTATATTTTATTTTTGAAACAGGGTCTCACTAAGTTGCCAAGGGTCTTGCACTGTTGAAGCTGGCTTCAAAGCTGTGATCATCCTGACTCAGCTTCCCAAGTACTGGGCTTACAGGCATGCGCCACCATGCCTGGCTATGACTAATTCTTAAAGTTTAAAAAATCTTCATTCTAGAACAATAATACTAAGAAAAATAAACATATTTTTACAATACTTGCTAATAAAAGAGAAGAAGGAAAGAAGGGAAAAGAAAAGGGAAAACGAAGGGATGAGGAAAGGGAAGGAAAAGAAAGAAAGCAAAGGGACAATTTACAGATTAATATGTCAATTACAGAAATGTCTTAGGGTTCAGTACACATCTATACCAGTTTTGTTGTTTCTTTGGCCTTTCCTTTGTTGGTTGGCCCTATCTTTATAATTAAGTAAATTAAATATTTACTTAATTACAATGGTGACAACTAATATAAAGACAGCAAGTAATACGTAAGACTAAATTTTAAATCTAGGAAAAATTTTTTCCACCTGAAGGTCATCAGCTAGCTTTCAGAATAAAAGGGCATATATTTATATAGTATCTTTGTCTACTTGAGCTGCTGTAACAAAAATACCATGAGCAAACTGGATGGCTAATAAACAACAAACACCTATTTCTCATAGTTCTGGAGACAGGGAAGTTCAAGATCAAGGTTCCATTAGATTCAGTGTCTGGGGAGGGCCTGTTCCCTCACAGAGATTTTTTGCTGTGTTCTCACATGGTAAAAGGGGCAAGGAGGCTTTCCAGAGCCTCTTTTATAAGGGCACTAATTCCACACATGAGGAGTCCAGCCTCATGACCAAATCGCCTCCCAAAGGCCCTATCTCCTAATACCATTACCTTAAGAGTTATGATTTTAAACACGAATTTTTAGATGCACACAAACAGACCATAGTACAGTAATACTTATGAAGAGAATAAAGTTGTAGTCAGTTCTAGAAGACTAAGATCTAATCCAATGGTGGTAGCTTTTACCAAAGATAGGTCTACATGAGCTGCCTTAATTACTGCCAAACCCAAATTCATGAGTTGTTCCTAGCTGTTAATATATTTATGAGCTAAGGTCATAAGACTAATAGTTGAGACAATTCAGTGGCTATAATAGGACACTGGAAAATAGGTTGAAAAAGGTCTGCTACAATACAGGCAGCCTATAAATACACTAAGAAATGGGCATAAAAGTCCCATATCTGAAGATGATTATGTGTACTTACTGTAGAGGTCTGAGATCATTAGGATTCCTATATCCAAGTCACGAATAGCAAAGGGAAGATAAAAGAGCTAAGCCCTAAATCCTAGTTATATTTGGACTGCATTTAGATAGTTTAACTTAAAATATATGGCTCTGATGGGGTGGGGGAGCTGGTCATACAGGAATTCACATAGACTATTAAATTTGAAGGAGTTAGCCAAGTTGGAAAGCTCTTAGGGGGAAAAGGATGAAGAAGGCCAGTCTTGAGCAGAAGGTCCCACACAACGTTTTGAAGAGAGCTAGGCAGTACATTCCTTTAAAACTAGTCAGTTAAGTTTTTAGCATCTGCATGTATCAGATTGTCCTGAAAGCAGACAAGAGTTCTCTGGAGCAGGAACACATGGATTATAACTACTTGTAATAACCATGCCAGTTTCCCATACCCCAACTTCCCACTGGTACAATCAATAAGGATCAGTTATCACACTACATGCACTGGGCTCCACCCTGAAGCTGAGAGTGGTAGGGAGATTGATGCCTTCACCCCAAAGATACCCACTTCCTAATCCTGGTGACCTATAAATACGTTGCCTCACATGGTAAAAAGAAGCTTTGCAGATGTGATTAAGTAAGAATTCTCAAGTGGGGAAGTTATCCTGGATTATCCGGGTGGGCCCAATATAATGAAGTATTCTCATAAGAGAGAAACTGGAAAATGCTATGCCGCTGGATTTAAAGATGGAAGGGAGCTGGGCACACGGTGGCACACGCTTGTAATCCCAGTACTCGGGAGGCTGAGATCGGAGGATCCGGGTTTGCAGCCAGCCTCAGCTACTTAGTGAGGCCCTCTGCAACTTAGTGAGACCCTGTTTCAAAAATAAAGATTAAAAAATAGGGCTGGGGGCAGAGCTCGGAGGTAGAATACCCCTGCGTTCAATCATTGGTACTGCCACACACACACACAAATAAAGATGGAAGGGCCATGAGCCATAAAACATAGGCAACTTTTGGAAGCTGAAAAAAGCGAGGGAAGGCCACGAATCCTTCACAGGGCTCCAACCTTATGATCTAATTACTTCCTAAAAGTCCCACCTCCTAATACCATCAACTTGGGGGTTAGGGTTTTAAATAAAAACTTTGGTGACACATAAATGGAATGCAGCCTTGCCAACACCTAGTGTTTAGTCAAATAGAACTGTTCTGCCTTCCAGAACTGTAAGACAGTAAATTCGTTTGTGTATGTGTCTGGGGGGTAGTAGTAGGGATGGAACCTAGGGGCATTCTACCTCTGAGATATGGCCTCAGTCCTATTTTGTTTCTTTATTTTGAAACAGGGTCTCACTAAGTTGCAGAGGGCCTAAGTAGCTGAGGCTGGCCTTGAACCTGCAATCCTCCCATCTCAGCCTCCCAAGTACTGGGATTACAAGTTTGCGCCACCACTCCCAGCTGACAGTAAATTTTTATATTGTTTTAAGTCATTACATCTGTGGTTAATTTATGACAGCAGCATTAGCAAAGCAATATAGCAAGGAACCCTGAAAATAATTTGGGAGGTTGTACAGTAAGATTTGTACAGCAGACCTCTTCTGGAGATGGGAGGAATAAACCTATCCCTCAGTGTAAACAAATTTTCTTAGGAAAAGATCCTGAGTTCTCACCCTCTGGAATGTAAATATGTCTCTAGGGGAAAGGAAAGACTAGTGTCTCTGTAGTTTTACAATTTAGGGACTGTCTCCATGAACTCAGGTCCCAGCCAGTCCTCAATCTCCTTCAAATGTAAATAAGTATTTCCTGGGAGGTAAATCTCTCTGGAGTTCTCAATCTCTAGTCAGTCATAATTAACTTCCAAGGTGCATCTTTTAGCCTAGGTCCTAAGTTTCTGTAAAATTTGCTCAGATTTTCTCTGCATGCTTTTCCCCCTACAGCTCCACACAGCATTTATGGTCTTCTGACACCCGCAGTCCCCTCACTCTGCTATTTGGTTTCCCAGGAACTGACCCAGCCCACTTAAACAAAACCAACCCCAATTAGATGCCATTTTACACTGGGCTCCTCACCCCTAGTTAAGATGGCCATTCTCTTCTTTGTCCTCACTGAGCATCATAATTATATAACGCATTTCATTTTATCATAGTTCCTTTCTTCCATATCTGTTCCCTTCTTTCAGTTTATAGGCCTCTAAGGCTGGGCCACTATATCCTGTTCTTTCTTGAATCTCTAGCAGTGTCACACTATAATTCTGACAGATGAACTGGATGCACATTATACTTCCATGATTGAGGTGAGTGACATGTGGCTGGGCGTCTCTCAAGTCAGCAGTGTCTAACACAGTTAAGAACATGGCACCTAGTACCCAGAGTGCTAGGTTCTAATCCCAGTTGTGTCACTTTTTAGCTGTGTGACCCTGGGCTAGTCATATAATAACTCCTAACAACTAATGTATGATTCGTACCCGCTGACTGAGCAAACCTACTTCTGGAAGTGTATCTTAAAGAAAAACCTATACGAACACTGAGAGACTCAATACAGTGTTATTTTGAATAAAAAATTTTGGAAACTGCTTAAATGTCTGGCAATAGGAGGAAACAAGAAAGGTGAATCAAAGTATATCTATCCAATGGAAAATTAAGGTTGTTTAGTCTATCCATGAACTGGGGATGGTGGAATCCCAGTACTTGGAAGGCTGAGACAGGAGGATGCAAGTTCAAGGACAGCCTCAGAAATGTAGGAGACTCTCAGCAACCTAGTAAGATACTGTTTCAAAACAAAAATTTAAAAAGGGCTGGGGGGTATAGCTCAGAGGTAGAATGTCCCTGGGTTCAATCCTCAGTACCGCAAAAATAAAATAACATCTATCTATGAATGCCTGTAGCTAAGTGGAAATATGAGAAAATAATTTTATTTCCCTTCACAATTTCCTGAATATATATGGATAAAAACTAGAAGGGAACATGGAATAATTCTAAAAGTTGTTTAAGTGGGGCAGGAATGTGGGTAATTTTGTTTGTTTATATAGCCTTAATAGTTTAAGAATAGATTCTCCTTCTAGCAATAGCTGTTGATAAAATTACCATATTTCCTTGTATTTATGATTATAGAGTATAATAACTAAAATTAAAACTGTACTTAAAATGTACTAAAGATTAATACCTCTTCTAGTTAGTATTAGTAATAAAAATGTTCATTTCCCTAAGAATTTAATTTAGAAAGAAATTATTAAAATTCAGATTCTGCAATATATTGTTCAACCACATTTATCTAGCCCTTCCAATACATCAATTATTTTTTTAGTTTTTTTTTAGGAGAGCTCAAGTTTTTATCACCATGAAACTGAATGTAAGTTGGGAGAATATCTGTCCATATGTAAGTTTTAGATATAGATTCCTTTCTGTAACTATGTAAGTAGTTATGAAGTGTTTTCTACTACTTGCATATAAGGTTAATTCTGAAACAGGGTTAGGAGATGATTAGCAGGAAGGTGCAGTAAGAAAAATATTAACCTGGAAGGAAAAAAAAATGTCCCTTTCATTTGCCCCTAATAACCATCCAAGAGCTAAGTGCTTTTCTAGATTCTTTCACTGTTAATTCTCAAATGGCCAGTTTATAACTGTTAGCTGTATTTATTCTACATTCATTCTCCACGTCGATACGACCCTATTCTTATCACTATGCTGAAATTTCACTCTCTCGTGTCACCAGGAACTGCCTAAGAGCTAAATTCTTCACCATTGTCCTTAATTTTTTCTAAATCTGAAATTGCTGTTTCATTTCTATCCTGTCCTCCCTATTACCTTGTTTTCCATAACCAGAAATCCTTTCAATAACACTCAAGTTTTGTTTTTTGTTTTTGTTTATTTCAGCACAACTTCACTTTTACCCATGAACATGGGATTACTTCCTACTGGAAGCAAATAAGTTAGTTACTGACTCCATTTTCTTTTCTGTACACATTCAGAGTACGTCCACTCTCAACGCCATTTATCTTTCAATGTTTTTTTGTGAATACACTTTGTAAACTAAGTATGATCAGAACTCAAATGACAGGCAGTGGTGGTAGAATCACGGTTTCTATCAAAGGCCTTCTACTATTAGTTCTATGGTAATTCCTTCTGCTCTGTCATTCTATATGACTTTTCATCTGACCTCTAGACCGTATTTTAAATTCTTATAGGCCCTTTCTCTTGCACATTTTGCTATTATCTCATACTCAACTAAGCTTCCTCCAAAATCAGTTTTCTCTTCCAGAGTCTCAATTTCTTATAATAATACTATTTTCCTAGCCAATAATATATATTACATTTTCATTTCCTTTTAAATTTCCTCTTTTATGCAACAAATATTGATTGGGTACTCATTATTTGCCAGGTGTTATTTGAGAAACTAGGCATATTGCAAATAAAACATAGTAAGTTCTTGCCCTTATGGGATTTGCATGTAAGATAGGGGGTGGGAAGTTGGGCACGGTGGTGCGTGCCTGTAATCCCAGTATTTGGGAAGCTGAGACAAGAGTATTGCAGGGTTGAGGCCAGCCTCAGTAACTTAGCAAGATCCTGTTTCAAATAAAAACGGGGCTGAGGGTGTAGCTAGGAGGTGGGATGCCACTGGGTTCAATCCCCAGCACCAAAAAAGATAGAGGGTGTGAGAGGAGGCCTGCATTTCAAGTAATTTAAAAATAACTGAATAACTCCTAAAATATGAGAGAAAAAAACATCCATAGTTAGAAACTCTATTTTAACTAATCCTCAAAGCAATGGACTTTGATATTAATATATGCTTAATGAAGATTTTATATTTTATGCATCCCCAAAGACAGGACTCTCTATTTCCAAAGAAGTAAAAGAAGCTATTCTGTAGAAGATACAACTAATGATTCATATATTCAACTTAGAACAAGGGCTTCAAAGCCCTTGGCCTTTTTGTTACATGAAGCTGTAACTGTGAGTATGAACTAAGTTTCCCATAGATGGGGCAGTGTGGATACAGTATAATGTAAAATAACAGTGCTTGGGTTCAGAGAGAGATGCTAACTAGCTACTGATCTGTAGATTTCTCTTCTGTACTGTATTACTGCCTAGGAAGAGAAGAAAGAGATGCCTGATATTACAGGTACCATAAAACTAAAGATAATGAGGATGAAATCAAGGACTTATCCCAAATCAGTGTGGCTAAAAGGTCCTTGACTAGATATACCTATCATTGTCTACACATGTATGTCATGTGCTAGTAATCTAGTCAAGTTGAGCTGGAGTCTACAATGAAGTAGCAGACAGGCACCCCAGATTACATGAGGCAGCATAAGGATAGTAAATGCTATCAACTTTTTAGAAAGTTAAGCAAGTATAAATCCAGTGGAACATTCATTCATTCATTCATTCATTCATTCGGATTGGGGATTGATCCCAGGGTCATTCTACCTCTGAGCTACACCCCCACCCCCTTTTTATTTATTTTTTTTATGTTGAAACAGGGTCTTGCTAAGTTGCTGAGGCTGGCCTCCAACCTACGATCCTCCTCTCTCAGTCTCCCAAGTACTGGGATTATAGGCTTGCGCCACCACACCCAGCTCAGTGGAATATTTAAAGTTACCAAAAACACAAAATAAAGCTTTTATTTTATTTTTGTGGTACTGGGGATTGAACCCAGGAGTGTTCTACCTCTGAACTATACCCCAAGACTTATTTTTACTTTTTATTTTGAAACAGGGTCCCACTAAGTTGCAGAGGGCCTTGATAAGTTGCTGAGGCTGTCCACAAACCTGAGATTCTCCTGTCTCAGCCACCCAAGTACTGGGATTACAGCTGTGCGTCACCATGCCTGGCTTATTATTTATTTAATGCTGATGAATAAATGCCTTTTAGCCTTATTCTACATGACGTAAAAGTATTAAGAGGAGCTAATACTTCATTACAGAAGCTATTAATCATTTACAATAATGATTCAACAAAATGCAAAGACAATCTATGGAATGGAAGAAAATATTTGCAAACCATACATCCGATAAAGGGTTAAAAACCAAAATATATAACTCATACAACTCAACAGCAAAAAACAACTTTATTTTTGTTTATTTATTTATTTTTGTGATACTGGGATTGAACCCAGTGGTATTCTACCTCCGAGCTACACCCCCATCCCTATTTTACTTTTATTTTGAAACTGGGTCTTGCTAGATTGCTGAGAGTCTCACTACTTGTTGAGGCTATCCTCAAACCTGAGATCCTCCTGCCTCAACCTCCCAAGTACTGGGATTATAGGCGTGCACCACCACATCCAGCACAACCTGATTTTAAAAGTAGGCAAAGGACCTGAACAAACATTTTCCAAAGACATACAAATGGCCAACAGGTACATGAAACAATGTTCAACATCACTAATGAGGGAGACGCAAATCAAAATCACAATGAGCTATTACTTTATGCTTATTAGGAAGGCTATTACCAAAAAGTAAAAAATTAAGGGTAGGCAGGGTTCTGCATTGTTGTACATTGTTGATGGGAGTGTACATTGTTGGTGGGAGTGTAAATTGGCATAGTCATTATGGAAAACAGTATGGAAATTCCTCAAAAAATTAAAAATAGAACAAGTATGCTCCTGGGTTCAACCCCCAGTACAATAAATAAATAAACAGATAACAAGTATATAATTCAGCAATCTCATTTCTCAAACAGGTATCTCAAAGAGATAGCTGTATTCCACAGTCATTGCAGCATTACTCACAATAGCCAAAAAATAACCTAAATATCCAGAAGAGATGAATGAACAAAGGAAATGCAGTATACATACAATGGATTATTCAGTCTTTAAAAAGAATGAAATGCAGCTGGGTGTGTGGCACATGCCTGTACTCTTAGCTACTCAGGGGGCTAAGGCTGGAGGATACAGCAAATTCCAGGCCAGCCTGGGCAATTCAGCAAGACCCTGTCTCTAAATAAATGAATAAATGAATGAATGAATGAATGAATGAATGAATAAATGAATGAATAAATAAATAGAATGCCCCTGGGTTCAACATCAATACCCCCCCAATAAAAGAAAAAAAGAAAAGAATGGCTAGGGATGTAGCTAAAAGGAAGGGCACTTGCCTCCATGCCCTGGGTTCAATTTCTAGTATGGAGAAAAGAAAAGGAAAGGAAAGAAGAAATCCTGTCATTTGTGACAACATGGATGAACCTGGAGGACACTTTTCTTTTCTTTTCTTTTTTGTGGCACTGGGGATGGGAGCCAGGGCCATTCTACCACAGAGCTACACTGCCAGCCCTATTTTATTCTTTTTTTTTTAATTTTGAAACAGGGTCTCACTAAGTTGCTGTGGCTAATCTCGAACCTGCGACCCTCCTGTGTCAGCCTCCCAGGTACTGGGATTATAAGTGTGTGCCACCATGCCCGGCTGGAGGACACTTTTCTAAGTGAAATGAACCAGACAGAAAAACAAATACAATTCCACTTATTTGTAGAATCTAAAAAAGCTGAACTCAGAGAAATAAAGAAGAGAATGGTGGTTACCAGAAGTCAAGAGGTAGAAGAAATAGGAAGAGGTGGTCAAAGGGTACAAACTTTCCGTTACAAAATGAATTAAGTTCTGGAGACCTAATGTGCAGCATGGTAATTATAGTTAATAATTATGTATTGTATACTTGAAATTTGCTTCAAGAATAGATCTTGGGTATTCTTACCACACATACAAAAAAGGTAATAATGTGAGGTAACAGATCAGCTAACTTGATTTTCATAACTAATGTATTCATATATCAAAACATCACATTGTATACCTTAAATATATACAATTTTTGTCAGTTATACTGCAATAAAACTGGAAAAAAACTGATTTTTTTATTCTCTCTGTACTATATAAATAAATTTCCAAAAATGAAAGAATACATAAATTAAATAAGTTAGGCTTGTTTATTCTGAGGAAAGGAAAGCAGTAAGATAACTTGTGACTCTGGTACTATACTATGCTTAAAGTTTTAATAAGAAATTATGAGCCAGTGTTCTTCAAATAATTAAGGAAAGAAAAAAAATTGATGACTGATGTATACAAAGTTAAGTATAAAGTACGCATTCAAATCATAAAAGTAATCCAAACTGGTAACTAAAAGAAAATATATAATCATATTTAGTGTGTGTGTGTGTGTGTGTGTGTGCGTGTGTGTGTGTATGTTGTACTGGGAACTGAACATTGAACCCAAAGGTGTTCTACATCTGAGCTATACCTCACCCCTTTTTATTATTTTATTTTTGCTAAATTGCCCAGACTGGCCTGGAGCTTTAGATCTTCCTACCTCAGCCTCCCAAGTACTCGGATTAATTGCATGTGTTACCACACCCGGTTTACTATAGGTTTTTAAATTCTTGTTTAATAGAATGATAACCACAGGATAGGAACGAATAGATTTCTGCTTGGAGGAAACGAGAATATTGACTAGATGAGCAAATCTTAAAATTTTGGTCACAAGGGCCGGGCATGGTGGCGCACGCTTGTAATCTCCGCTTGGGAGACAGAGACTGGAGGATCTGGTTCGCGGCCAGCCTCAGCTACTTAGTGAGGCCCTCTGCAACTTAGTGAGGCCCAGTTTCAAAATAAAGTAAAAAAATAGGGCCGGGGGTGTAGCTTGGAGGTAGAATGCCCCTGGGTTTAATTACTGGTACTGCAGGAAAAAAAAAATTTGGTCACAAGACTTATAACTAAGAGCTTTTATTTATGTGGGTGGAGCAAACTGTAATCCCAGTATTTGGGAGGCTGAGACAGGAGGAGCACAGGTTTGAGGGCAGCCTCAGTGAGTAGTGTGAGTCTGATCAACCCAGCAAGATGCTATTTTAAAATGAAAATAAAATAGGGTTGGGGGTGTAGCTCAGAGGTAGAATGCCCGTGGGTTCAATCCCCAGTACCACACAGAAAGAAAGAAAGAAAGAAAAGAAAGAAAAGAAAGAAAGGAAGGAAGGAAGGAAGGAAGGAAGGAAGGAAGGAAGGAAGGAAAGGAAAGGAAAGGAAAGGAAAGGAAAGGAAAGGAAAGGAAGGAAGGAAGGAAGGAAAGGGAAGGGAGGGAAGGAAAGGAAGGAAGGAAAGGAAGGAAGGAAGGAAGGAAAGGAAGGAAGGAAGGAAGGAAGGAAGGAAGGAAAAGAAAGAGAAAGAAAGAAAGAGAGAAAGACAGACAGACAGAAAGAAAGAGAAAGAACCCTATATTTAGAAAATTAAGTGAAAAGAGTGGCACTATTTTACATGTTTATATATCTATTTTAATGTCTGGTTTACTAGAAGACAGCTAGATTTTCAAAGGATCCAATCTGTTGTAATACGTTGTTTTGGTTCAAGTACAGCACGTGAAGAAAATCCAGACTTACTTTATACAGTTAAAAAAGGAAGTATTTTTAAATTGTCTTTTCATATAAGTATGAAAATTCATATTTGATACTATACCAAAAAAACCAACTAATAGTTTCTTAAAGGTTCATTACCATGTAATATCTGAAATTTTATTAGTGAATTTTTTGTACTGTTACATTAAAATCCGTTGGTCTAGGCTACATCTTGAATTAATCTTTTACCCATGCATAATTTTTAAAAATCATACACTGATCTAAAAAATAAGATTCACTGAATTATGCAGACCTTCTAGATGTTGTCACATTTCATTATACAATATATAAAACAAAACTACATTAATTTATATCACTGCCAATCTCATCACAAAAGTAAGCCATGGGAAGCTATCAAGCTGAAAGTAGTGCATACAAGTTTTCCAAAATTTTAACATTCACTTCAAAGTCCAAATTTTATCATTAACAGCAAATAGTAGCAGTTTCGTTTTTGAATTGACAGATTCAATTCATTTTCAAGAAAATGTCAGCCAAGTACCCAAGTCTGAATAACCCATCATTTTTTGATGTTGTAAGTTGTAAAATGGTGTTCTATGAGAAAAGTGGTTCAACTCACAACTCAAATAGCACAAGAGCCAGGCATGGGATTACACTTGTAATCCCAGTATTTGGGAGGCCGAGACAGGAGGATCGCAGGTTCACAGCCAGCCTCAGCTACTTAGTGAGAACCTCTGCAACTTAGCGAGACCCTGTTTCAAAATAAAGAATAAAAAATAGGGCTGGGGGTATAGCTCGGAGGTAGAACGCCCCTTGGCTCAATCCCCAGTACCGTAAAAAAAAAAAAGCACAAGAAGTGCTTTACACATACCTCCTAGATGTCATACATTATTAAGAAGATGTAATCAATGATGGAGGTTAATTAACATTAATATTTTACTGCTTCATAAAAGACATTTAAGTGAAACTGCTTTTATTATTTCTTTTTAACTTCAAGTTCCTAGCAGATTACATAATGAATACAATGATTACTACAACAGTTTGGTGCCACTGCCTTGATTCATCTGAAAGTGCCAGCAGTTTTAACTCTCCATTTTTGCATTATCACTATAAATGCCAACACAGTGAAAAAGGCAAATCACATTTTACTATTATTACAAAAAGTTGTGACCTCATATACCCTTTGAACGAGGCTAAGGGCTCTCTTTGCTCTGCCTCTCTGGTGTTCTGTACCTGATGGTCTTTTTTCCTCTCATAAAATGAACCACATCCTTCTTTGAATATGTATATCTGCTTTCCCCCAAATAAACCTGTATTTAGATCTAAAAAAAGTCTAAGGGTCCAGGAATCCTCAGAGTACATTTTAAGAATCTCATCAGACTAAATTATTTTCTTTGTATATGTTTATTTTATCTTATTTCATTTTATTTTATTGAGACAGAGTATCACTATGTTACCCAGACTGGTCTTGAACTTGTGGACTCAAGTGATCCTCCTGCCTCAAGTCTCCCGATTTGCTGGACTACAGGTGTGTACCACCACACCCAGCTCTGAACAATTCTTATATAGTATTTTCTAATTTATAAAGTATATTTGTAAGTTATACTACAAATGGTCAAAAATATTTTGCTACTTGATTTCATCTTAAAATATACACATTACCTCAGCAATAATAACATTTAAATATATTTTACATTGGTATTTTAAGCAAAATTTAACCATATATGACTTGATGTAAAATATTATAAGAGTATTCAATATTTAGGAGGCTAAATCAATGGCTTCATAATTTCACTGAAGCCGGGCGTGGTGGTGCATGCTTGTAATCCCAGTACTTGGGAGGCTGAGACAGGAGGATCCGGGTTTGCGGCCAGCCTCAGCTACTTAGTGAGGCCTCCGCAACTTCGTGAGACCCGGTTTCAAAATAAAGTATAAAAAAATAGGGCCGGGGATGTGTAGCTCGGAGGTAGAACGCCCCTGGGTTCAATCCCCGGTACCGCAAAAAAAAAAAAAAATAATACTAATTATTTCACTGAAAATACTCATGAAAACACAACAGTCTTTTTAGAGTATCTTAATAGATTAAGTAACCAACAGTTAATCTACTGAGAACAATACTGTATGCCTAGCATTGTATTTATGATATTCACAATCTAGTGGAAGAGATGAGTTTAATAATGATAGTATGATTCAAAATGTAAGTAGTAGGAATTTCATAGAACAGATGGTATACTTCAGGTCCAAGTAGCTGGGGATGCATTCATAGAAAAGGTAGAAACCACATTAGGACTTAACGGACAGGTAATTAGAGAAGAAAGAACACATTTGGGTATCAAATACCAACAGGAGTAAAGCTAAGAGAAAAGGGGTTATTCCTAGAGTTGGTAAGAGCAGGAGGGAAGGCAATTTAACTGACCAGATCATGTTAGAGTAATGAAAGATTAGGCTAACTAGGTAGAATGAGGGCAGAAGTAAAGAAGGTTTTGGAAGCCAAGCAGAATTATGCATACAATAGGGTATTGTTTTAACTTTCTTTTGACAGAAAGAACATTGAAAGGAATATTAGAAAAATTAACCTGGACATGAGATTATAAGAGAAACAGACTTGTAAAACGACCATTTAAGAACCAGATACTTAAGTATTGGGAGCAGAGGCTGATAAGGGTAAACTAAGTTTAAGGCAATGAGCGTGAAAAAGAAATAAATTCAAAAGATAAGATTTAGTGAACTCAGTAGCAAGTTAGGTTAAGGGGGTGAGTAAATCAAGTTTGATTTGAAGATATTTAGGATTAGAGAGGTGAGAAGTAATAAAGATTATTAATAGCATTAGGCATTACAGACATATAACATTATAACATTAATCGATTAACCACCCTATAAGTTCTGTGAGATAAATATCCATTTTACAGATAAGAAAGCTGAAAGTTCAGAGTGACTAAGTTAACTTGGCTTGCTAATAAATAGCTGAGGCAACCTTGACACATCAAGATAAGAGGCTGTATACCAGTGGTGAAGAGCCCAAAGCCTACAGTCATCTGCTTGGGCAACTAACTTTGCTTCTTAATTTTATTTTTTTATTTTTATTTTTTGCAGTACCAGGGATTGAACCCAGGGCCATTCTAACTCCGAGCTCCATGCCGAGCCCTATTTTATATCCTTTATTTTGAAACAGGGTCTCACTAAGTTGCGAAGGGCCTCACTAAGTAGCTGAGGCTGGCCGTGAACCTGGATCCTCCTGTCTCCACCTCCCAAGTACTGGGATTACAAGCGTGCGCCACCAGTCTGGATAATTGTGCCTCTTAAAAGCTATGAGAGCTCTGACAAGTTGTTTAGCCTTACTGTACTTCAGTTTTCTCATCTGTAAAATGCAAACAATAAACTACCTCACAGAATTATAATAAGGACTAAAATATGCACATAGAGCACTGTTAATAGGGCCTAGAAATTACTAAGCCTTTGAAAGACATTTGCCATTATTGTATCAGCACAATATGCAGATGTCATTAACATAAGGAAGACACAATTTTGAATGTAAAAATACAAAATTTCAAACAAGCTAAATTGAAGATAGTAATTACACAGGTATTTTAGACAAATGAAAATAAAAAATAAATGGAAAAATGAGGTAAGAGCAATACATATAAAAGCAAGTTTAAGCCAGGTGTGGCGGTGCACTCTTATAAATCCCAGGTCTTGGAAGGCTGAGACAGGAGGATTATAGGTTTGCAGCCAGCCTCAGCAACTTAGTGAAGCCCCCCACAACTTAGTGAGACCCTGTTTCAAAATAAAGAATAAAAAATAGGGCTGGGAGTGTGGTTCAGAGGTAGAATGTCCCTGAATTCAATCCCTAGTATGACAAAAAATAAAAAGGCAAGGTATACTTGATAAAACCATAGGCCTGGATGACCTAAATTATTTGTGACTTTTGGGAGGGAGAAGGAGGGGATTGAACCCAGGGGCATTCTACTACTTCTGCACTCTACCCCCAGCTCTTTTTTATTTTGTGGTACCAGGGATTGAACCCAGGGGCATCCCTTTTTTATTTTGAAAGAGTTGCTGAGGCTGGCTTTGAACCTACGATTCTCTTGTCTCAGGTTGGCAAGTACTGGGATTACAGGCATGCATCACCGCCCCGACTAGAATTTTTTTCACATGCACAAATTCTGATTATAAAGGTATTTCCTTGTGTAATGGTCATAATAAAACTTCTATTTACTGTGCATAAGATACGACACTAGTGCTAGAAGTACAAATAAGGTATCTTTAAAAAGTTGTAAAACAGGCAAAGATAAAATTGTAAAATACAATGACAATGAGGTAGTGTAGAGCGAAGAAGTGATGCTAACAAACAAAAAAGAGCCGAAGGCAGGTATGGTGGCACACACCTGTAATCCCAGTACTTGGGAGGCTGAGAAGGCAGGACTGCTGGTTTGAGGTCAGCCTCAGCAATGTAGCGAGACTCTCAGCAACCTAGTAAGATCCTGTTTAAAAAAAATAATAAAAATGGGGGACTGGGGTATAGCTGGGAGGAAGAATACCCCTTGAGTTCAATCCCCAGTACTACAAACACTCACACACACACACACACACACACACACACACACACACGCACGCACACACGAGCCATAGAAGTTAAAAAAATTGAGGTTCCTGTGGGTTGTGACAATCTAAGAAGATAGATGTGGCATATACAGGACCTTGAAGGAAGAGCAAGATTTAGAGAAGCAAGAGAAAAGTGAGAGGAGTGGGGAAGGGATGCTCTCAGCACAGAAAGCAGCAGGGACACAGCAGTAAGAACACCCCTGGCATGTTCTGTTCTGGGATACCACAAAGAGCACTTTAACCTAAATAGCAATGTGTACACACAAGAAATACAAAAAAGTTTGAAAGTTAAGTTTTCTTGTCAAGTTCTGAAGAGCTTTGAATACTAGTTTAAGAATTATATTTCACTCTATAAGAAAGAAAGTGTTTCTCTTCTAGCACTGGACTTTCATAGCTACATAATCTACTTCTAAAAATGTTAAACTTGTTTTGGAACTACTGTTCTACCCTTTGTTCCTTTCATTTTATAAGCTAGTAAATATCATATGTAATTTCCATGTAATTAGGCAAGAATCTTTGCTGTCAGTAATGCTTTCTTGTTGAAGAGATATTTTTAAAAGTTCTTAGTATTTTCAGTTTTCAGGAAATGTTTTGCCTTTAGAAAAATCTTTTTAAGAAACCCATTACGAGTCCCATTACAAGAAAGGAAACTCAAACCTGATCATGACTAGACAAGGAAAACAGACTAGTTTTTCTTCTTAAAATAGCTAGTCAAAATTTAGAAGTTTACCTCTGAGACCTTCCCTATAATTTTTTGATAGCCAACAAGCACTTTTTTAGAACTGAAATATAAATATTATATATAGTAAGTTAAATACTATATTTCCTTCAAACTAAACATACCATGGATCAAAATATATTTACAGCAGTAAGAATATGTGAGCCGGGCGTGGTGGCGCACGCTTGTAAACCCAGTACTTGGGAGGCTGAGACCAGAGGATCCGGGTTCATGGCCAGCCTCGGCTACTTAGTGAGGCCCTCTGCAACTTAGAGAGACCCTGTTTCAAAATAAAGAATAAAAAATAGGGCTGGGGGTGTAGCTCCGAGGTAGAATGCCCCTGGGTTCAATCCCTGGTACCACAAAAAAAAAAAAAAAAGAATATGTGAACCAACCTCACTGTTTTAACACTTTGGTTTAATTTAGTTATAATGAAGAAAAACATACTAAATCATAATAGGAAAATGCTACCAAATAATTTAGGTATATTCAGTTTTAGAAAGTTTAATTCACACCGGGCGTGGTGGCGCACGCTTGTAATCCCAGTACTTGGAGGTGGAGACCGGAGGATCCAAGTTCGCGGCCAGCCTCAGCTAACTTAGTGAGGCCCTCTGCAGCTTCGTGAGACCTGGTTTCAAAATAAAGTATAAAAAAATAGGGCCGGGGCTGTAGCTCGGAGGTAGAACGCCACTGGGTTCAATCCCCGGTACCACAAAAAAAAAAAAAAAAAAGAAAGTTTAATTCACTACAATACTACATAACATGGACATATGCCTATATGTATTTTCAAATATCACAGTTGTTTTCGTCTTTCACCAACTTGTTATCAATTGGCTTACAGTAATACTTACCCTAATATTCTATTCATTCCATGTCTAGCAGCATAGTGTAATGGAGTATTGTGCTGGTAGGGCTCCCCGTAAGATGTATTTGGATCAAGGGATTCTTTTAGCTGAGGATTGTTTTCATATATTTGGCAAGCCAGGTTTTCATCACCATTGATGAGTGCTTTACGGAATTTGGTGGTTGTATTTCCCATGGTTTGTTTGGTTTTCTTTTCTGATAAGCAATGGTGCTTTCTTCTTTCCTCCTTCAGTCACTTCTTGAATGCTTCAGCAACATGTTTCACATTCTAATGAAGGAAAAGTTGTTCAAATTAGATTGTAAAACAGTAAGTACAAAGCAGCAGCATCCTAACAATTAGAAACACTAATAAAATCTGGGAAATATAGGTAAAGGGAAACAATATTTTATGAAATTTATCTCAGCTAACAAAACCTCAAATTTTTAACACTTACCAAATCGACTTCTTGTTAAACTACATTTTCCCACAAAGAAACTGTAAGGTTTCATAGGCTGTACTTTGCACTATAAAGGTTACCTACACATATGAGATTTTCAAATTTCCTCTTCAAATGTGCAGGAAATTAACCTGACTGGGTTTTATGGTTGAATGCAATTAATAAATCTTATCCAGGCAATTTGTGAAATAGTAAAAAATATAAAAAATTTTGTTCAAATAAGAATTGCAGAATAGGTCTTACACTACAGTAAGGGAAAGTGTTCAGTACTTATAAGAACATCAGAGAAAAAACTTTTGAAATGCAAATATACAGGACTATACAACTTCTTTTTTGCAGTACTGGGGCATTCTACCTCAGAGCTACACCCCCAGCCCAATTTTTCATTCTTTATTTTGAAACAGGGTCTCACTAAGTTGTGGAGGGTCTCACTAACTATCTGAGGCTGGCCATGAACCTGCAATCCTCCTGTCTCAGCCTCCAAAGTACTGGGATTACAAGCCTGCGCCGCCACCACACCCGGCTGACTACATAACTTCTTGATACTCAATCACAAGAAACTAATAAAACTTATTATACAAAGAACAAAGAGTCAGTGCTTATTCTACCTTTTAAGAGTATTAAACTTATTTCCTTCTACTATAAAGAATTCAAAACAAGGCAGAAAACATCCAATGCTCACACATACTCTGGAAAGAGGTTATGATAAAGATCACATGGGCATGTATTACTGAAGTAATGTGAGGTGGATGGTGGAAGGTCATAGAAACAAACATTGGACTTGAAATCTGAGGTGCCATATTTGCCAACACCAACTGTATAATTTTAAACAAGTTATTTGTCCTCTAAAAACCTTAAGTTTGTACAGCAAGGAAAAGGATGACTTCTCAGACACAAATATAAGGATTATAAAAGCAACTTTATGTAATGTACTTAGGATAAAAGGATAAACCGTGGTTAATGTGTTAAAAAATGCTAGTTTTGTTCTATTCTAAAAAATGCTATTTCTGAGTCTATTGTTGGACTATAATTTCTATAGCTCGAATGTCACCCAAAGACACAGTGGTAAAGGCTTGGTTCCCAGCCCATAGCACTACTGTGAGGTAGGCTATCCTTTCAGATGTAGAGCTTAGTGGGAGGAAGTTAGGTCACCAGGGGCATGACCTCGACAAGGACACTGGGACCCCAGTTCTTTCCTCAGTCTCTTTTTGCTTCCCCACCACCATGAGATAAACAGGATCTACCACAGAGTCCTGTCATGATGTACTGTGCTGCCACACACCCAAAGCAACAGGGTCAATGACCATGGACTGAAACCTCTGAAACCACAAACCAAAATAAACCTTTCCTCCTTTTAGGTTGATTGTCTCAGGTTTATGTCACAGTAACAAAAAGCCAACACTATGACCAAAATTAATGACAAAGGAAACAACATAAGCAAAAAGCAGATATGAGAAAAGGGCCCTATGTAGAAATTGGTGAATAGATACGGAGTTCAGGGTCTATAGGATTGAAAGAACAGGAGATAAAGATGAAAATAGGTTGGGCCAAATAAGGAGCTTATAGTTTAACCTGAAAAGAACAGGTAAGTAAAGACTTCCATGCAGAGCAGAGATATAATGGTTTTATATTTTAGAAAATAACTATGGTAGAGCTGGGCGTGGTGTCACGCGCCTGTAATCACATTACTTGGGAGGCTGAGACAGGAGGATCAAAATAAAAAATAAGATAGGGCTGGGGATGTAGCTCAGAGGTAGAATGCCCCCGGGTTCAATCCTTGGTACTACAAAAAAAGAAAAAAAGAGAAGAAATTAACTATTGGGACACAGAAGACAGAATGAAGGGAGGAAAAACTTAAAGAGGCAGAAAATACAAGAGTCTATCATGCTACACATTAAATTCAATGGCAAAGCTGGGCGTGGTGGCGCACGCTTGTAATCCCAGTACTTTGGGAGGCAGAGACCAGAGGATCCGGGTTCATGGGCAGCCTCAGCTTTCTCTCTCTCTCTCTCTCTCCCTGTCTCTCTCCCTCTCTACCTAGTGAGGCCCTCTGCAACTTCGTGAGACCCAGTTTCAAAATAAAATAGAAAAAATAGGGCTGGGGGTGTAGCGCGAAGGTAGAAGGCCCCTGGGTTCAATCCCCAGTACCGCAAAAAAAAAAAAAAAAAATTCAATGGCAAGTTGGGTACTAAAACACAGGCCAGGTATGGTGGCACACAACTGTAATCCCAGTACTTGGAAGACAAGAGGAGCATAGGTTTAAGACCAGCCTCAGCAACTTAGCGAGACCCTCAGCAAATTAGAAGGATCGTTTCAAAAAATATAATAGAGCTGAGGGGTCCCTGAGTTCAATCCCCAGTACAAACAAAAACAAAAACAAAAATCACTTGGTACAGGATACTAAAATTTTCAACAGAATACAAATGAAAGGGCAGAAAAATAAATGAGCAGTTTCTTTAAATTTCTTATAAAATAGTGGCTCTCAACTATGGCTGTACATTCTAATAACCTGGAGAACTCCAAAAAGTCCTATTGGCTAACCTAGATCCTGGACCAGTAAAATCAGTATCTAGGGATGGCATCCAGGCATTGCTATTTAAGCTCCTTGGGTGATTTCAATAAGCACACACCACTGTATATAAAGCTCTTGGATCCTTCCAGCTAAATGTTAGGATAAAACATCTGCCAAGCCTATTTTAGAGGTAGGTGTCAGCTACTTACACAGCAGCACACTTTCTGGTCCACAACTATAGTTAATTAGGTCACCAACAGGCTGATTTTTAAATATTTATTGATTGATCGATCTCTCTCTCTTTCTCTCTCTCTCTTTTGCTACTAGGCTTGAACCCAGGAGAATTCTACCTCTGAGCTATACCCCAGCCCTTTTTATTTTATTTTATTTGAAACAAGGTCTCACCAAATTGAGACTGTGCTCAAACCTGTGATCATCCTGTCTTAGCCTCCCAAGTACTGAGATTACAGGCATGCTCCACCACACCCAACTTGATTTTTAAAATTTTAAATATACAAGTACAGATGTGGAGTAAAAGTTTTTGAAAATATAAGTAAAGAGAAAGAACCAAAAAAGGAAAACAGTCTATTTATTGGAAGATAATCAGTTAGCATTTTGATAACCACCTTATTTGTGTGTATATATGCGTGTGTATATATGCATATATGAATGTAAATATATACTTCTATGCATATATTCACTATAAATATATATATTAACTGGATCATACTACATAACTTTACATTTTTTATTTAATTTTTCAGAGGGTTGTTGAAACTTTAGCCTAAAGTACTACTCCATTATCATTTAATCTTGAATAAGGGGAGCAAATCCCTCCCTTCCACATTTTATTTATTTTAAATGTATTTATTTTATTTATTACATTTATTGGTGCATTGTAGTTATACATTTTCATAAATGTCAGGGTATCAGAAGCATGCATGCACACATTGCTCATTTAGCCCTCCTTCAAATCCCACCCCATTCCCTCCCACTTCCCTCCTTTCCATGATCAGCATAGTGATCGACTGATAAGTTTGTTTATACACATCATGTGCATTAGTGTATTTCCCTCTTCCCCCCTCCCGTCTCCCTCAGTTAGGTCACCTTCTTTGCTAAACTAAAGTTTTCTCCTTATTTGTCTTAAGTTCCTTCTAAGTCCCATTCTCCCTAGCTTCCACATATTAGGGAGAACATCTGACTTTTCACTCTTTGTGACTAACTAATCTCACTTAGCATAATGTTCTCCAGTACCCTCCATTTCCCTGCAAAGGATGTAATTTTGTTCTTCTTTATGGCTGCATAAAATACCATTGTGTACATATCCCATAGTTTTGTAATCCATTCATCTGTTGATGGACACCCTGGCTGGTTCCAAAGTTTGGCAATTGTGAATTGTGCAGCTATAAACATAGATACACATGCATTAGTCTGGTAGTTTGGTTTCAGTTCTTTTGAGGAGATGCCTAGAAGTAGTATTGCTGGGTAATATGGTAGGTTCATTCCCATTCTTCTGAGGATCCTCCATATTGTTTTCCAAAGTAGTTGCACTAATTTGCAATCCCACCAACAATGTATTAGAGTTCCTGCTTCTCCACATCCTCGCCAGCACTTGTTGTTGTGTTTTTAATGATTGCAATTCTAATTGGGGTTAGGTGAAATTTCAGGGTAGTTTTGATTTGCATCTCTCTGATTGCTAGTGATGTTGAACATTTTTTCATACATTTATTGGCCATTTGTATTTCTTCTTCTGTGAAGTGTCTATTTAGTTCACTTGCCCATTTTTTTTTTTTTTTTGCGGTACCGGGGATTGAATGCAGGGGCGTTCTACCTCCGCGCTACACCCCCGGCCCTATTTTTCTGTTTTATTTTTGAAACCGGGTCTCACAAAGTTGCAGAGGGCTTCACTAGGTAGAGAGAGAGAGAGAGAGAGAGAGAGAGAGAGAGGATAAGAGAGAGAGAGAGATAGATCGCATGCGTGCACACGCACATTCGCGCTGAGGTTGGCCGCGAACCCAGATCCTCCGGTCTCCGCCTCTCAAAGTACTGGGATTACAAGCGTGCGCCACCCCGCCCGGCTGCCCATTTTTTGACTGGATTATTTGTTTTTTTTAGTGGTGATGTTTTTTTAAGTTCTCTGTATATTCTAGATTTAGTCCTCTATCAGAGGAGTAGCTACCAAAAATCTTCTCCCATTTTGCTGGCTCTCTGTTGAGGTTCTTGATTGTTTCCTTTGCTGCACAAAAGCTCTTTAGTTTAATGCAATAACACGCATTGATCCTCATTTTAGTTTCCTGTGCCTTTGGGGTCTTGTTGAGGAAGTCTTTACCTGTGCCTATGTGTTGAAGTGTTGGGCCTATGCCCTCTTCGAGTAGCTGCAAGGTCTCTGGTTTGATTTCTAGGTCTTTGATCCATCTTGAATTGACACTTGTATAAGGGGAGAAAGTGGGATTTATTTCTATTTTTCTGCATATGGTTAGCCAGTTTTGCCAGCACCATTTGTTGAAGAGGCTATCTTTTTTCCAGTGGGTGTTTTTAGCCCCTTTGTCAAAAATTAATTGGCTGTAGGTGTATGGGTTTGTTTCGGAGTCTTCTATTCTGCTCCATTTGTCTATGTGTCTGCTTTTGTGCCAATACCATGCTGTTTTTATTACTATGGCTTTGTAGTATAGTTTGAAGTCAGGTATTGTGATGCATCCTGCATGGTTCTTGTTGCTGAGAACTACTTTGGCTATTCTGGGTTTTTTGTTGTTCCAAATGAATTGAAGGACAGATTTTTCCATGTCAGTGAAGAATGACTTTTGTAATTTAATAGGTATTGCACTGAATCTGTAGAGCACTTTTGGAAGAATGGCCATTTTGATGATATTTATTCTGCCTATCCAAGAGCATGGGAGATCTTTCCATCTTCTAAGATCTTCTTCAATTTCTTTTTTTCAATGTTTTATAGTTTTCCTTATAGAGGTCTTTTATCTCCTTGGTTTATTCCCAAGTATTTTATTGTTTTGGGGGAAATCATGAGTGGAAATGTCTTCTGGATTTCTTTTGCAGTAGATTTATGGTTGGCATACAGAAAAGCTTCTGATTTTTTTAAGATTGATTTTGTATCGAGACACTTTGCTGAATTTGTTGATCTGAGCCTTTTAGTTGAGTTTGTTGGATCTTCTAAGTATAATATCATGTCATCTGCAAATAGATAGTTTCAGTTCCTCTTTTCCTATTTGTACTCCTTTTATTTCCTTCTCATGCCTTATTGCTCTGGCTAGAGTCTCAAATACTATACTGAAAAGGAGTGGTGACAGCGGGCATCCTTGTCTTGTGCCTGTTTTTAAGGGGAACTCTCGAAGTTGTTCCCCATTCAGTATGATGTTGGCTGTGGGTGTATTGTATATTGCCTTTATGATGTTGAGGTATGTTCCTCATATTCTGATTCTCTGCAGTGTTCTTACCATGAATGGGTGTTGGATTTTGTCAAATGCTTTTTCAGCATCTATTGAAATGATCATGTGATTTTTGTCTTTAGTTCTGTTTATGTGGTGGATTACATGGATTGTTTTTCGTATGTTGAACCAGCCTTGCATCCCTTGGATGAACCCGACATGGTCATGATGTATGATTTTTGTGATGTGGTTTTGAATGTGTGTTACTAATATTTTGTCTAGAAGTTTTGCGTCTAAGTTCATCAATGATATAGGTCTGTAGTTTTCTTGAGCTGTCTTCATTGGTTTTGGTGTTAGTGTGATGTTGGCTTCATAGAATGTGTTTGGGAGAGTGTTTGAGAATGTGTTTCTTTCTATTTCACGGAATAGATTGAGGAGTATTGGGATTAGTTCTACTGTAAAGGTTTTATAAAATTCACTTGGGAAACCATCTGGACCTGGGCTTTTCTTTGATGGTAGGCTCTGTATTGCTGCTTCAATCTCTTTAATTGCTATTGGTCAATTTAAATTTTCTATATCTTCTTGATTCAACTTAGGAAGGTTGTACGTGTCTAGAAATTCGTCATTTCTTCTAGGTTTTCCATTTTGTTGGTATAGTTTTTCAAAGTAGTTTCTGATTATCCTCTGGATTTCCCTGCTGTCGGTGGTAATATCACCTTTTTCATCTCTTATTTTAGTAATTTGGTTCGATTCTCTTTCTTTTGGTTGGGTTGGCTAGTGGTTTATCTATCTTGTTTATTTTTTCAAGGAACCAGCTTTTGGATTTGTTGATTTTTTGTATTTTTTTTATTCTCTACTTTGTTGATTTCTTTTTTTTTTTTTTTTGCAGTACCAGGGATTGAACCCAGGGGCCTTCTACCTCTGAGCTACACCCCCGGCCCTATTTTTTTATTCTTTATTTTGAAACCGGGTCTCATGAAGTTGCAGAGGCCTCACTAAGTAGCTGAGGCTGGCCGCGAACCTGGATCCTCCGGTCTCAGCCTCCCAAGTACTGGGATTACAAGCATGCGCCACCACGCCCGGCTACTTTGTTGATTTCTGCTCTGATTTTAATAATTTCCTATCTTCTACTAGCTTTGGGGTTAGACTGTTCCTGTTTTTCAAGGGTTTTGGGGTGTGTCATTAGGTTATTTATTTGGTGATTTTCTGTTCTTATTGGGCACTGAGTGCTATGAATTTTCCTCTTAATACTACCTTCAGGGTGTCCCAGAGATTTTGATATGTTGTTTCTCTGTTTTCGTTTGTTTCTAGGAATTTCTTAATTTCTCCCCTTATTTCTTCTTTTACCCATTCCTCATTCAGCAGTGTGGTATTCAGTCTCCACATGTTTATGAGGTTTCTCTGGGTCTTCTTATAGTTCATTTCTAGTTTCATTCCATTATGGTCTGAAAAGATGCAGGGGATTATGTCACATTTTTTGAACTTGCTAGTACTCATTTGTGGCCTAGGATATGGTCTATGTTAGAGAAAGTTCCATGAGCAGCTGAAAAAAAATGTGAATTCACTGTAGTTGGGTGGAATATTCTGTATGTGTCTACTAGGTCCATTTGGTTTATGGTGTTCCTTAGGTCTGAGGCATCGTTACAGACCTTTGGTCTTGAAGATTGATCTAGTGATGTGAGAGATATGTTGAAGTCTCCCAATATTATTGTATTGGGATCTATGTGTGATTTAATACCACGAAGAGTTTCTTTTATGAAAGTGGTTGCACCTATGGTTGGGGCATAAATGTTGGCTACTGTTATATCCTCTTGCTGGATTATTCCTTTTACTAGTAAGAAATGACCTTCTTTGTCTCTTTTGATAAGTTTAGGTTTGAAGTCTAATTTGTCTGATATCATAATTGCTACTCCTGCTTGTTTTCCAGTTCCGTTAGCATGGATTATCTTGTTCCATCCCTTCATCTTTAGTTTGTGCATATCTTTACTTGTAAGGTGTGTTTCTTGCAGGCAGCATATAGATGGATTGTGATTTTTAATCCATTTTGCCACCTTATGTCTTTTGATTGGGGAGTTGAAGCCATTTATATTCAGTGTGATTATTGAGAGATGGCTTTTAATTCCTAACATTTTGAGATTTAATTTCTGTTTGAGATAGTGTTTGTTCTTTGCCTAGTTGTTTGTTTGATGGAAATCACTTTTTCTCTGGTTCTGGCGTTTCCTTATTATTTCTTCTTTGTAATTAATCTCTTTGAGCATTTTCTCTAGTGCTGGTTTGGAAGACACAAAGTTTCAGCTTCTGTTTGTCATAGAAGGTTTTTATTTCTCCATCAAATTTGATAGATATCTTTGCTGGGTAGACAAATCTTGGTTGGAAGTTGTTTTCTTTCAGAGTTTGGAATATGTCGCTCCAGGCCCTTCTGGCTTTCATGACTTGGTTTGGAAGGTCGGAAGTGATTCTTATTGGTTTGCCCCTGAATGTTACTTGCTCTTTTGCTTTCGCTGCCTTTAAGATTCTCTCCTTGGCCTCTACATTAGTCAATTTGATTATTATGTGGCATGGTGAACCTCTTCTCTGATCCTGTCTATTGGGGGTTCTATATGTTTCCTGTACCTGTGTATCGACCTCTTTTTCTATGTTTGGAAAATTTTCTAATATTACTTCTCTGAATAGATTATTGATTCCTTTAAGTTTCCGCTTCTAATCCCTCTTCTATGCCTATTATTCTTATGTTTGCTCTTTTAAGATTGGCCGAGATGTCTTCAATGTCCAATTCATGCTTTCGAATTGTTTTTTCTAATTTATATACTATGTGTTCATTTTTGGAGAGGTCATCTAAGAGTGAGATTCTGTTTTCCATGTGATCTAGTCTATTGTTGATAGTCTGTATTGATCCTTTCATTTCAGTTATTGCATCCTTCACTTCCTTCAGAGCTTCTTTTTTTTTTTTTTTTTTTTTTTTGCGGTA
>PVJS01016518.1:0-37383 GCA_004027185.1 Glis glis | reverse complement strand
TTTGCAGGTTTGCAACCAGCCTCAGCAAACTCATGAGGCCCTCCGCAACTTAGCGAGACCCTGTTTCAAAATAAAAAAATAAAATAGGGCTGGGGGTGTAGCTCAGAGGTAGAACACCTCTGGGTTCAATCCCTAGTAACACACACACACACACACACACACACACACACACACACAAGATTTTCTGAATTTCTATATAGTGCAAGCTTTGTTACCATTTTTCCAGAAATCTTGTTGAAATAAAGTTTTAAAATTCCAGGAAGGTATAAACCTATAAAGCTAAAGGGAGAGGAGGAGGAGGCCACCAACAAAAAATATAAGCAAGTTTCTGGAATGTACCAAGCAAATGGAGAAGTTCTTTTCACAGCACAGCTGAAGGAAGTTACATAGACGCCCTGTGAGGAAATCGAAGCCAACTCACCCAGAAGATCTCATGAAGGCTTAGGGAAGCCACACGCCTGCATAGCAAATCCACTCCATCTAGAGGTTTTTGTAGTCAACATCCAGAGATGACCAAGGAGGCCCGTGTGGAGAACCATCAGCAGGAAGGAAATGAGACCTAAAATAAGCAGAAAAAAGCTCACTCCTGGGGAAACAGAATTCACGAAGCAGGAGATCACTTTAAAATCTCTTGAGAATACTCAAGAGAGTATTCTTGAGGGTGGGAAGATCATACATTTCAAAAATGCAATTTGGAGAAGAAGAATGAATTCTTGGAAATTACAAATGCAGTTAGTAAAGCCAACCATGGTGGTGAGCACCAGTACTTGGGAGGCTGAGACAGGAGGATTATAAATTTGAGACCAGCCTCAGCAACTTAGTGAGACCCTCAGCAATTTAGAGAGACCCTGTTGCAAAATAAGAAACACAAAATTGCTGAGGGTATAGCTTGGAGGTAGAATGCCCCTGGGTTCAATCCCCAGTAACACACACACACACACACACACACACACACACACACACACACACAAATGCAGTTGGTAAAATAAAATAGGATTAAAAGGTTGATGAAATCTTATAAAATGCAGAGCAGAAAGAAAATATGAAGGAGAAAATAATAAAAGACATAGAGATGCAAGAGAGACTTTAAGCTGGGCGTGGTGGCGCACGCTTGTAATCCCAGTACTTTGGGAGGGGGAGACCGGAGGATCCGGGTTCACGGCCAGCCTCAGCGCTCTCTCTCTCTCTCTCTTTCTCCCTGTCTCTCTCTCCCCTATCTCTTTCTCTCTCTACTTAGTGAGGCCCTCCGCAACTTCGTGAGACCCGGTTTCAAAATAAAGTATAAAAAATAGGGCCGGGGGTGTAGCGTGGAGGTAGAACGCCCCTGGGTTCGATCCCCGGTACCACAAAAAAAAAAAAGAGAGAGACTTTAGATAATGGAGGAGAAACCCAGTGGAGCGAGGGAGGTGGTCTAGGGTTGGTGGCAGGGGGAGGGAGAATTAATAAAGGAAACACTTCCATCAACATTTGTACATATATGAGAACACCAATGCCAATCTCAATATCCTGTATGGGGAAGAGGGGAGTGGGGAGGGAGCGGGAGAAAGTCCACCAAGTGCTGTGTGCATGCATGTCACTATCACTATGAACTACATTAGGATGTGAGGCTATAATGCACCAATAAAAGTTTTTTAAAAAAACATAGGGAATAATCTAAGGAATCCTTGGAAGAAAAAGCAGAGTAATTAAAGGAAAGAGAATCATCAAAGAAAGTATGGAAAAAAATTCCCAGGACTGAAGGAAGCAAGTATAGTCCCAATAGCAGAAGGGCCACCAAGCATTCAGCACAAAGAATGAAGAAGACCCTTATCTAGACACAGCCTGGCAAAAATTCAAAACACCGGGTGGGAGTAGATTGTGAGAGGGTCCAAAGAGAAAGATCAGGTCACCTCCAAAGGGACAGTAATCAGACTTCTGCTCACCAACCCTAGATTCTGGCAGGTAATGGAAGAGTGCATCCGAAATTCTAAGGGAAAATGACTTTCAGTCTAGAATCCTATGCACAACTATCTATGGCAGACAACATAAAAGTTTTCAGACAAGCAAAAATATAAAAAGTTTACCTCCAACACACGGTTTCTTGGGAAGTCACTTGAGGCTATACTCCAGCAAAACGAAGACATTGAAGGACAGAAAGAAGAAAATCTAGACTCTAACCCAGGAGGGCAGGGAAGGGAGTCTCAGATGGTAGAGCAGGTCACAGGGGACTTGGAGGAAGAAAGGAAGGGCAATTCTCAGTAGATTAGATAACATGATTCATAGATTTAAAATAAGAACATAGCTGGACATGATAGCTCACACCTGTAATCCCAGTACTGGGGAGGCTGAGATAGAATTGTAGGTTCGAGGCCAGTCTTAGAAATTTAGTGAGACCCTCAGCAATTTGGTGAGATCCTGTTTCAAAATAAAAAGGGAGCTGGGCGTGGTGGCACACGCTTGTAATCCCAGTACTTTGGGAGGCGGAGACCGGAGGATCCTGGTTCGCGGCCAGCCTCAGTTTGCTCTCTCTCTTTCTCTCTCTCTCTTTACTTAGTGAGGCCCTCCGCAACTTCGTGAGACCCGGTTTCAAAATAAAGTATAAAAAATAGGGCTGGGGGTGTAGCGCGGAGGTAGAACGCCCCTGCGTTCAATCCCCGGTACCGCAAAAAATAAAAATAAAAATAAATAAAAATAAATAAAAAGGGTATAGCTTAGAGGTTGAATATCTCTGTGTTCAATCCCTAGTACCAAAATGATTAATAATAATAATAATAATAGCAAATAATGTGAAAAAAATTTTCCTCTACAGGAAAAATTAGTAAAAGATCTCAAAATGAAGCAAACTAAAAGTGACATGAGACTAAGTAACTATTAATGTGTAAGGAATGAGAATCCATTTGACTTTATGCTGGAAACATTCTCCTTGGAGAGGCCCAGGGATCCTGACACTGGACTTGATGAGTAGAAATGTAATCCTAACATTGTTACTATTATTAAATAAAATCCCATGATAACAGCAATAAAATAAATAGTTTCCCATTCTAAGAGTTGAACTTTAGACAAACTTTGGAAAACTCGGCTGTGTGGGAGAGCAGAATATACATTTTAACCTTAATAATGTAAAAGTGTAAGGACAATGGTAGAAGGTGGGACTTGGAAAGGGAGAGAAAAGTTAGAGGAGAGACGATCTCAGCAATAATATTCTCAGCTCACAAAGGAGATGGCCAAGAAGCACTGTTCAAAGTTGATAGAGCAAAGCCTGGCACAGTGGTGTCTGCCTGTATTCCCAGCTTCCCGGAGGCTGAGGCAGGAGGATCCTAAATTGAGCTTCTTCAACTTAGTGAGACCCTGTCTCAAAATTTTAAAAAAGGGCTGGATGTAGTTCAGGGGTAGAGTGCCCTTGGGTGCAATTCCCAGTACTGGAAAAAAAAAGTTGATGTATCAATAAGTACAGGTTTAAACATTTTATTAAAGTTACAAAGGCAAACCATAGAAGAATGGAATATATAAATATTGAACATAGAAATTCTTTTACACGCAGAATTCCACATATAACTGTCTAAAAAGTTGGTAAATGAAGAAATAGAGAGATGAGGACATTGGAGGTATCATTAATATGATTCTATACATTATATATCATATTGGGCATCCGCCTTGTGTTGGCAGATAAAATATATTATGTACTATTTGGGACATATTTTATTCATTGTTTATCTGAAATTCAAACTTGGCAGGGCATCCTACAGTCCCCCCACCCCAAATTTGGCAACCGTAGATCCACTGAAAGAACTAAAAAACAGGTCAAAAAAGTTGCCTCTGAGCAGTGGACTGAAGGTGGGAGAAACTGTTGCCTAAGTGCTTATATATACTATTTGATCTGTCACTTGATGCGTGCATTATTTTGATAAGGATAAAAATGTTTCAGATGTGTTCAGTGTATAGGAAATCAATCCCTCACTTTGAATATATAGGAAGAGGTATATAATTTTATTAAGAAGCAATCAGCATGGCCTTGCCCTACTTAATACTCTTTTTGTTTTTTTCAGTACTGGGGTTTGAACTCAAGGATGCTCTCCCACTGAGCTATACCCCCAGCACTTTTTATTTTCAGTTTCTTTTATTTTAAGGGGGGGTTCTCCCAAATTGCCTAGACTGGCCTCAAACTTGCAATCCTTCTGCCTCAGCCTCTGGAGAAAGTGGAATCACAGGCGTGCACCACCACACCCGGCACACCTAATACATTTTAAACAAGTATTTAAAGATGATAGGTTTGAGAGGATCCCATGTAGTAAGCCTGTCAGGCACTTAGAGTCTTGGGTACTTTGACCAAGTATTTGTCAGATGCAGTAGAGTCCTTGAGTCTAGGAACTTGGGGTTTCAATGAAAAGGCAAGATGTGTGTTGTATATAGAACAGCTAACCCTCTAAAAGAGGTTGGCTTCTAGAAACCAAATGTTAAAAAATGGTGGTGGGTGGTAGGTGCTACATGTTGCAGGGGCTCAGCAGCAGAGAAGACTAAAGACAGGACAGGGTTGGCAATGAAGAGGAAACTTGAAGGGGAAAGAATTCCACTGCTTGCTTTTAAAGTCCCTGTGTTATACTACTCCTTAATGCTGTGGATGTAGCTCAGTGGTAGGGCATGAGCTTATCATGTATCAAGCCCTGGGCTCAATCCCCAGCACCAAAATAAAGAAACTAATTAAATGCCGGGTGTGGTGGCTTGTAATCCCAGTACTTGGGAGGCTGAGACAGATGGATCGCAGGTTTGCAGCCAGCCTCAGCTACTTAGTGAGGCCCTCTGCAACTTAGTGAGACCCTGTTTCAAAATAAAGAAAGAAAATAGGACTGGGGGTGTAGCTTGGAGGTAGAGTGCCCCAGGGTTCAATCTCCAGTACAGCAAAGAAAAAAAAAAAGGAAAGAAAGAAACTAATTAATAATAAATAAGCTATACTTTGGCAAAGGAGCAGCTATTTCCCCCTGTCCCACTCCCATATTACCTCCAGAAGCATCCCTTTTTGTGTGACTCACCAAACCTTAGATGGGCTACTTGCCCAGTCATTAAAGATCCAAGAACTCTTCCGAAGTGGTGAATTAATGGTTAAAAAATGATAGGAAGCCAGGTGCAGTGGCACACACCTGTAATTCCAGTACTTTGGAGGCTGAGACAGGAGGATCACAGGGTTGAGGACAGTCTCAGCAACTTTGTGAGGTGCTGTTTCAAAATAAAATAAAATAAAATAAAATAGGGCTGGGGTGTAGCATAGAAGTAAAATACCCCTAGGTTCAATTCCCAGTACCAAAAAGAAAAAAAAAATGATGGAGAAGTCGGGCATGATAGTGCACACCTGTAATCCCAGCAACCCAAGAGGCTGAAGCAGGAGGATTGCAAGTTTGAGGCCAGCCTGGGAATTTTGTGAGACCCCATCTCAAAATAAAAAAAAATAAAAAGGGCTGGGATGTAGCTCAGTAGTAGGATGCTCCTGAGTTCAATCCTCTGAAAAAAAAAAAGATGGGGACCACTGCACTTGTTGAGTCTAGGCAAACCCTGGAAATGCAGGGTGTTAACCATGTTTGGATCCTGACTTGAAAAACCACCTGTAAAAGTTCTTTTGTAAGGCAAATGAGGAAATTAAGACATTGGTTCAGTATTTGATGATATTAAGAAACTACTATTAGGTGTGCACACCTGTTATCCCAGTTACTTCCAAGGCTAAAGCAGGAGGATCACAAGTTTGAAATTTAATGATACCCTGTCTCAAAATAAAATTTATTATTTTTATCATTATTATTATTAAATTTTTTGGTACTGGGGATTGAACTCAGGGGCATTCTACCTCTGAGCTATACTCCCAGCCCTATTTTATTTTTATTTGGAAATAGGGTCTCACTAGGTTTCTGAGGACCTCACTAAGTTGCTGAGGTTGGCTTTGAGCCTGTGATCCTCCTGTCTCAGCCTTCCAAGTACTGGGATTATAGGTGTGCACCACCACGTCAGGCTAGAATAAAAATTCTTTAAAAGTACTGAAGATGAAACTAATGGCAGAACTACATCCCCAGCACCACAGAAAAAAACAAAACAAAAACCTATCAATTTTTAAGGTGATAATGGAATTATGGTTGTATTTTTAAAGAGCCCTTAAGTATCCTGAAATAGTTATAACTACACTGATATGGCTGGGGTTTGCTTCACTATAACCCATGTGGTCTTGAGGAAGGGATGGCGAAGCATGAAATAATACTGACTATGAATTCTTTTACTTTAGTATGTTTGAAATTTTGAATAATAAAATTCCTCAGTACTCCTTGCTCTCTCTATGGATAAGATAACAGTTCCTTGGGCTTCTTTAACATGTATGGTTTACATTTACATTAAATAAACCTTTTTGATGTATTTTTATTGGTGCATTGTAAGTATACATCATGTTGAGGTTCAGTGTGATAGAAACATACATGCATACAGCACAGGATGTGGTTCCCTCTGGATCCCGCCGCTCCCTCCTCCTCCCCATTCATGATATTGAAATTGGCATTTCCATAGCTTCACAAATGTACAGGATTGTTTGAACTGTTTCCTTCATCAGGTCTCCCTTTCCCCCGGCCCACCTCCATCCCCAATCTCCTTTCACTATTCCACTGATATCTCTCTTCATTTATTTGAAGTCTTTTTGGCTTCCCAATTTCTCTCTAATTTCTACATATGAGAGAGAACGTATGACCCTTCACTTTCTGAGACTGGCTAATCTCATTTAGTATCACATTCTCTAGTTCCATCCATTTTCTTGCAAATTACATAACTTTGATTTTCTTTATGTCTGAGTAAAATTCCATTGTGTGTATGTACCACAGCATCCATATGTAGAAGAATGGAATTAGACCTCTATCTCTCACCCTGCACAAAAGTCAGCTCAAGATGGATCAAAGACCTAGAAATCAGACCAGAGACTTTGCAATTACTAGAAAAGGGCATAGGACCAACTCTTCAACATATAGGCACTGGTAGAGACATCTTCAACAAATATATCTTTTGATCCCTATAATACCCCAGTTGGGCAGGTGGAAAATTTTGTTGATGAGGAAACAGAGGACAAAGGTCTGTGAAGGGCTTGCCTTGGACAGAGGTCCTCCCCCATCTTCTGGGGTTCAGATGCAGGAAATACAAGTAATTTTACCTCTTTGAGGGCTCAGTAACCAGTGCTTCTAGTACCTCCTCTGTTCCTTTATTCAACACAGAGCTATTGGGAATCTGTTACTTGTTCCACCTTCAGGGGGTGACAGAGATAGACCAGACATTTTTCTTACTTCCATTCCCTCAGATATTTTTCCAAAATCAGATGGGATGTTTTGCCCCAAGTTTCAAGATCCTTTTACTAGAAACTCCCTAAAGAGTTAGAAACCACAGGTAGGGAATATACCACACCCCACCCTCAGCAGTACCAGCTTTGGTCCATCCCTAGGGATCAAGTCACAGGATAGGACCCCTGGCGATTCAGACCACTTCAGTCCTTGTCTCTTTCTGGGGAAACAGCCTGCAGGACAGGGCTTGGGCTGGGAACATCTCCATGACCTTTGCTGGAGGCCCTGAGACCAGAGCCTGAGTGCCTTGTGAGTCTGCCATAATTTTCTGTGTGGCAGTACCCATTGCCCACGGGCAGCAAAGGCTCCAGGACCTGGACCTAGGCATCCTGACAAGCAGCTGCCTGGCCATTGCAATGGCCCAGTGTCGCCCTCAGCCATTCTTCCTTCCCTGAGGTTCTGGACTCTCTTAACCTCAGCGAGGTGACCCTCCTTCCACCCCATACATACAGCCCTCTCCAGGCATCTCCTTTTTTGGACAACCTCCCAGGAGCCAGGCATTTAATCGTTCCTCCTCAGCACACACGATCTTAAGATGCCCTCTCCTTCTCCCCAGGGGACTGAAACAATCATGGCTGAAATGTCTAGGGACGACCATCATGAGGAAGGCCCACGCCCTGCAGAGTGGATACTTGCGGCTCCCTTCTCTATCTGGCCTTCCCCTCCCCCTTTGTCTCAGTCATCACCTCCCTTCTGTCCCCTGGGCTGGCCAGTGGTTTCAATGACCATCTCCTCAGGACTCACTCCAGAAGACCCTTTAATGGCTAAGGGGGCTGTCCTCAGAGTCCCCCCCCAGCTGGTGGGCTCTGCCCATCTTTCCAGCCTGAGCCAATGCACTGAGTAGGGACAATCACATCCACATCAGGGTCTCCCCCACTGTTCATACCTCTCTTGCTGGATCCTACAATTATTTAAAAAAATTTTTTTGTTATTGTTTTGGTGCTGGGGATTGAACCCAAGGGCATTTGACCTCTGAGCCACTCCCCAGCCCTTTTCTATTTTTTATTTTGAAACAGGTTCTTGCTAAGTTGTTGAGGCTGTCCTTGAACCTGTGATGCTCCTGTCTCAGCTTCCCAAGTACTGGGATTACAGGTGTGTGTGTTACCATGCCCAGTTTAGGGTCCTGTATTTGAAATGTGAGGTAGACTTATTGAGCAGGTACTGCATGCCAGGAACTGTGCCAAATACTTTCATGCATTATTTCATTTCATCTGCCAAACAGTGAAGTGGGCACTATTATCTTGGGCGCAGAGAAGTTAAGGAGCTTGCTTGGGATGGCAGAGCCCTCCAGAGGGGGCGGAAGACCAGCTGCAGTGAGTATCAGTTACGTTATAAACAGGACTGCTGCTGGCATAAGCAGGACTGAACTCTTACTTTCAGCTCTGCCATGAAACAGATGTGTGGGTAAATCATTTATCTTTCTGAGCTTCACACTCATCATCTTAAAAATGTGGGTTGGAGAGGTAGAGAGGGAATAACAGGCATTGTCCCATGGGAAGTGATCAAGTGTGTGCACTCCAGGGCCAGGTTGCCTGGGTTCCAATGATAGTTCTGCCATTGGTGAATTGTGTGGCCAAATCGCCTTGTTTCTCAGTTCTCATCTGCGCTGTGGGTATGATGACAACAGTAGCTACCTCATAGAGTTCCAGTGGTGTCTAGTTGGTCATTTCAAGTACTTAACACACTGTCTGGCATGTGGTAAGTGACATTAGCCATCATTTTTATCACTTTTATTATTGTAACTAATGGTCTCTTCATCAGAATGCTATGATTTTAGGATGCATAAGAACTTTTAGCACCATTTTTAATGTAGCTGGGATTTGGGGGAGGGGGTTACTGGAGATGGAACTCAGGGGCATTCTACTTCCGAGCTATACCCTCAGCCCTTTTTGTTGATTTTTTAAAAATTTGAAACAGGGTCTCACTAAGTTTCTGAGGCTGGCCTTGAACCTGTGGATCCCCGTCTCAGACTCCCAAATACTGGGATTACAGGTGTGTACCACCGTGCCCGCTGTAACTGGGATTTTTATATTTAGAAATTGGAAACTAAAGGCTGTCTTTAATAATAAGAAAAATCCCCCCACTTGTGTATTAATTCACTGCTTTCAAAACACATACACATATGGCCTTATATCAGGATCTCATAATTCTGGAAAATCACTACTAAAACTGTACATTTGAAGAGTTCTTCATAGCAATCGGTGTGAATCAACTTGAACCACTCTGGCTCATTTCGGCCCAGCCCAACACTGTGAGGCCAGCAGGGAAGGTAAGGCAAGCTGGGAGATGAGGAAACTTTCACTAGGTCATGGTAGGTGACTAGCTCAGGGGAACACATTAATGGGTCCTGGAAACAGCAATGAAACTGGAATTCCCAGTCTAAAACTCTTTCCTGAAAGAAATCTCTCTGTATCTGCCAAGTACTTTGCACTTCTGTGCCTTTGGGGTCCCTGTAGACCTGAGCCAGAACTTGCTGTGGAAGTCTCCACATGGCAAAAACATCTCCCCTGTAACCAAGGGCACGGCCAGTCTTTATCTAGAAAGGAATCCCCTTCTCCATCACAGTGTAGCAATCTGAGGCCATCGCTGCCTCACCAAGGGTAAAGTAAAAGAGAGGGCCCTGGTGAGAGACCCCCAGGTTCTGTCCCCACTCTGGTATTTGATTAGCTTTGTGGTCTTGAGCAAATCACCAAAATGCTCTAAACCTATTCCAGAAAGGTCGATGGGCATAAACACCGTGTAGGGAAACTGTCTGGAGTGAATATAAAACATGTGTGGGCATCATGTAAACGTTTAATGAATGGTAGTTAAAAAAATAAAAATTAAAAAATTAAAAAGCTCATTTCTCCAGAAGGCCAGTATGACTGGTAGAACCAGCTTCCAGCTTCTGGTTTCTCTCATGTTTCTGGAGGACACCGGCCTGCAGAAAGACAGCAGGTAGAGAGCAGACAGGTGACTTTAAGTCATGAAACATATATTCTCACCTTGGGTACCTGCTGTTTTTAATGACTAAGTCTCCCCCCCTCCCCAAACACACACAGCCATCATTTAGCAAATACCAGGGCTAGTTATTAATTTAAAAACATGTTCAGCCTGTGCTTACAAAAGCTGCCATTTCCCCCTTCGGGAATGAGTTTTTAGTTATGTTTTTAAAATTAGCTGGCTCTTGAATTTCATTTTCCATCCAAGCTTCCCTGTTATCTGTAAGGTCACAGAAACGCCTAGGCTGCGGACAGTCCAATCCTAGATATTAGGCTCTGGGAATTAAAAGCCGAAATAAGTAAATAAAGAGAGAATGCCCAGACATTTTTCAGAGTAGAAAACGTCCTGGGCTTGGGGGCTGGGGGGAGCCAGGTTCCTTCCTTAAGTGGCTCTCCTCTTACATTTGGAGGTAAAGGCGAGGAAGAGGAGGAAAAAGGCCTGTGACCTATATCGTCAAGGTCTCAGCAATGGAAAGAATCAGAATGCATTCTGGAGGGAGAAGAAAAAACCCAAGTGCTGATTGTCCCTTTAAGCCATTCCAATCACAGGCTCGCGGTTAAAATAATGCTCACCTACTGTGCTTCCAACAGGGCCATCTACCTTTTTCGCCGGCGGGGTCAAGCCCAGTCAGGCCTGACGAGCTGCCACAGGCCCCGGTGAGGCTGCTCTAGGCCCTGCTACACCTGTTTATCGCCAAGTCGCTTCATTCCCCTTCCCCTCCTCCCTGCTTGAAAAGGAGCATTAATTAAACCGGTAAACAAGCCGGCTCCCCTTCTAAATCGGAGCTGCAGGCAACGGAGAGATAACTTGGGCTCCGGAGAAGAGGGATTTCAGTTAATTTATGGAATCCACCGTCACTCTCTCTCCAGCTCCCTGCTTAACGGGGAAATTGAAGCAGACAGCCTTTGTCTAAACACTTCTTTTGCCCAGAATATCTTAATTTTTCGATTTGAATGTTTAATAAGGTTTGGGGTGCTGCTGCTTTTTAATTGTAATGGTGCAGACGTTTGGGCGGTAATCACTTGGCTGGTGGCTGCAGGGCGCAGGTCCTCCGGCGTGGAGAGAAGGACCTGCTTTCCCAGGTTGGGCTCCGACAGCAAGAGGGAGGCTGCGGCTTGGGGAGGAACCCCCGAGGCAGGGTAGCCCAGAAATGCTTTGCCCACAGCCACCACACTTTCCTTTTTTCTTTTCCTCAGCGCAGTCGGTGCCCGTGCCTGCTTTCTTTCTTCCCCTCCTCCAGGAGCCCGGGTCAAGCACCCCACCGCGCCCGGACCACCCCGCAACTGCCGCCGCCGGGTCTTGGGGTATCCCTCCCGGCCCAGGGCTGGACCCCGGCTCATTTCCGGCCGCTGCGGCGAGGATGTGGCTCTGCCTAATTAATTTCTCCTGGAAGGGCGGGGTGTGCGTGTGTGTGTGTGTGTGTGTGTGTGTGTGTGTTTTCCCATGATGCCCAGACTTCCCCGACCAAACGGGAATCACACCGAAATCGCAGTTTTCAGATTACAAGCAGTCCACGAAACCCCTCCGTAAATCCGTGTCCCGTCATCTGTGCACCTTCGGGAACAACCACGGAATCTCTGATCCCTGTTTCGAGTCAGCCTGCTTTTCCGGTTGGCGTATCTAGTAATCATGTTGACAAATTAATGGTAGAGAATTAGTTGTACATTAAAGACTTAAATTATATTATGCGGCGCATTGTCATAAAATGATATAAAACAATAGGAAAATAAATGTAAATTAATTCAAGTTACTGCCATGGAGAACACCAGCCTGCCGCGGCGGCCCGGACGCCGGGTCCCTGCGCCGAGGCGGGAAGCGCGGCCCGCGGGGCAGCTGCGCTGCGGCGCGCCAGGGGTTAAGGCGGCCCGCGCCCGCCCGCCCGCCCGCCCCGCGTGCTGATTTTCAGGCCCACCGAGCGCCCGAGAAAGTTTTCAATTCGACGAGGCCGGAGCGTTTCAGGGGCTTGAGCTCCTTAGAAAGCTCCGGGGCCCCCGAGGGCCGGCGTGCAGGGAGGGGGCGGCCTGTCGGGTCCTGGACACGCTAATTACAAGGATTCGGTTTCCCGGCTCCGAAGGAATGCATTACCTGCAGCAAAGGAGGCTCGGCCTCTCAGGAAGGCCCGAGAGGAAGCTGAATGCCCCAGTGAATTCCAGCCCCATCCCTAGGTTTATACCCACAACCCCAGCCCACGCTGAGAGACTAATCGCTGGGCCATTGTCAGGACTGTTGTCCAATCAGGCCCTGAATAGCAAAACTTCACAATGCCGAGTATGAATTAGAGGGGAACAAATGTGGGTGCAGACTTTTTTTGCAACAATACCTAACTGAGCCTTTCAGACCGGACAACGGGAGGCACAAAAGCTCGACGGAAATTGGAGTAACTTTTGGAGGCCCTTGTAGCTCCCGTCAATAAGCGTTAGCTCCATAATGGCGACCTGGGCCTCCTCCATCAACCTCCCCCCTTTTTGTGAGGTGGATCAATTGTTCGCGAGGTGGGGGGAAATAGTCATAAAAATTGGGCATTTTTTTGTTGTCCTTGTCTCTGAAACGGTGGCTCTCTGTCGAACGCGGCCAAATGCGTTTGTCTCCTTTTTTCTGTGAATTGTGGATTTGGTCATTACTGAATGCACAGTGCTCACAATGTCCGCTCCCTCCCCTGCCCACCCCCAAAAGAACAGAATGGCTTCTTGAGCTATACAAATGTCAGGTCTCTGTTTTAAAATTAAGCTTTGTTTACCCAACAGAATGGAATTCATTACTGTGTAAAAGTGGTTCCATTTTCTGATCTTTTTATTCAAAATGTTGAGAGTATCAAAAAGCTCATTTGAAGGTCACAGGTTTATGTATCTATTCTCTTTAAGTGTTTTAGAAATTCATATGGAGGACACAAAAGGTGGAAAATGTGAAAACATACTGTTCATTGTTTATCCTAACCTTGCCATGGTTATTAGATAAATGAGTGTAGGGGAAAAATGGCATTAAAAGCCATTGTGAACTGGGAATTTTTTTTCCCCCTGAAGACTGTTAATTTTAGCCCTTGATCTGTAAAGGTCAATTTCTAATTCTTTTTACTGTGCAGTTTATATAACTTCTGCATTTCAAGTCTATAAAAAGCTTTTGCAGACTTTTCATAATGTAAGTAGCAATTTATTTCATTATGGTTTGAATTTTTTATGTAATTCCTTTGGACATTTTGATGAAATTGTCAGGCTTAAAAGCTGTAGCGCTTTTCATTTGGGGGTGTGTGGACTTTTTTTTCCCTGCGATCCATTCTTGCTGGATAATTTAAAATTAGTAAGATTAATCAGTTCAGTGGTTTAAAAGACCACACTTCGGTTGGAACAGGGCCTGAGGCAAAATCATTTTATTTATTTTTTATTAGTAAATGATTTAAAAGGTCTTTTCATCTAGTTATCTGAAGCCGATATTTAACTGTTACTTATTCTACTAATTTCTATCTTTTGTTAAAAGAACTTCCCAGCCTAAATCTCCTTGCTCTGTCCCATGCTAATTGCAGCTTACATTATATAAATGGCTTTGTAAAGAAAACTATAACTCCAAGCCTTGAAAGTTGCGTGTTTCTATTTGCTCAAACTTGATGCACTTGTTTGAAGAGGGTCATTGCAGGGAGAGCTGTGTAGCCTGTAAGAATGTCCTGGATAACAAGCTTAAACAGAACCTTTTGTTGTGCCTAGTATTCTCAGGACTCCAAAATGAGGCCTCCTTTTTCTAACTGCGGGCTGAAGTGGTTCATTACTGCTGTTTCCTCCACCAGGCCAGGGCTCAGCCATTCCCACTACTGAAGGTCTGTAACTTCCTTAAAAAGGAAGAAGGAAAACATGGCCCAGAAAGGTCTTGTTAGCACTTCCTATGTGAAATTAGCAGCTTTCTAAAAGGTACAACTCCAATTACCTCACATTGTGGAGGCGAGCACAAACTCAACAATATGCACAGCCTAGCAAGTGACATTCTGTCTTTCTAGAGTTACTTCCCTAATTAGGAATGAAGAAGGTCTATTCTGCTGAGTGCATCTATTTACAGTGGCCACAATGCTTTAACTTGAGCATCCTTCTCAAAGACCAGTGTTAAAAAACACAAGTGCTCTTTTCGCAGAGCGGGCTGTGGCGAGGGGACACATTCCTAACGGTTACGCCCTCGGAGGGGGAAAAAAGTGTAGCCGCTTTGGCAGGATTGTTAACACTTCAGAATTCATTTTCCACAATGACACCCCTGCCCAGAGAGCTCTGGGAATTACAGTGGACAATGGGGAGGCATTCTTAGGAGGGTCTAATGATGGAATAAAAAGAAAAATATTTATTGCTTTTGACAGTTCCACAAGGGGCAAAAATCCTTGTCGTGGCTAAAGTTTCCCTAGCTGTTGGAGGAAGGCAGCTCACAGGGACTCAAACAGTTCTACTTCCTTTGTTAGGAGGCTGAGGACCAGGGCCAAGCTGGGAAATTAAAGATTAAGTTCATTAAGGTAAGATAATTGTGCGGAGCCATTGTTGTTGATACAGGTGGAGCGATGGGGGCTGGGGTAGGAAGCCATTTACATGGAGGGACGACCCATTAAACAGGCTTAACAGACGCGCAACGCAAATATGTTTATTATTTGCCTGATGGGTGACCTATGCTTCACGGTTTCATTAGTCAACAGGCCCCCCCAAAGGAGGGCCAGGATCCCCGCCGGGAGCCAGGTGGAAGAGAATGCAAAGCAGCCTCCTGCCAGGAAAGAGCAAGTCCAGTGGGTCCTGGGGGAGGCTGGCCTTCCCCTCCCTCCAACACCCTGTCCCACATCTGAGTTCCCTTCTGTGCCCGTCCCCATCCGAGAGGGCCAGCTCCTCTCACCAGGCAGAGGGGACAGTGCTCTCACACCTGAGCTTTGTGCAGAAGTGACTGTGGACCCCCCTTTTTAAAGAGGGCATCATACCCTCCTCTCAGTAGAGCCTTGTGCCTGAGTTTTCAATCAGGAAGCTTCTCAAATGCCCCCTTTCCCCGGGTATACTCTTCCGGAAAAGACTTCTCAGGAAATCTGGGCTGCTTCTATCTTTCCATTTGTTCTTCTAAGAAAAACAATCCAAATATCACCACCGCAACCCCCATCCTGCACCAGCAGCTCCAGCCCCTCTGCTTTGTTATTGTAAACTGGAGTTTGCCTTTGTTGGGAAGAGCTCCTCCCTGCCCCCTCCACAACTTGGAGACCCCAAGTACTGAGAACTTGAGGCAAATCTGTAGGGCGGTATGTCAGAGTACTGGGCAGCAAGGGGCCCCTTCTCTGCGATCTGTCCAAAGAGAGACAGGGGGGTGCCCAGGTTGGGGTTGGGTGGCTGAGAATGCATCTGGGCCATGTTCAAGTCATCCCCCCACTAGCCGCCCTTGCGTTCCCGGTGTCTTGGGCGGAAGCGGAAAAATGTGCATTTCTTTCAGTGGGGTCTATAGCTCACCATCTCCGGTGCCCCTGCTTATATTTTCTATTTCTGAAATTTTTTTTTCTATTCTGAAAATGCAGGAGAGAGTTGAAGATGTTTTTGATGGCAGATATCCTGAAAGCAAAGCACTTGCTTCTTTGCAAGATAAGCTCATATATTACGCAAAAACTCACCTGCTTGCCTTTCTCCCCTCCTGCCCTCCCTCTAGCCCCCCTCTGAGGAAAATAAACAGTGTCATAATGATTTTGGTAAATAGAATTCTATTTCAAACCACCTGATCATGGGGAGGCATTCTGAGAAGACCCCAGGATTTAGTTAGTGTTGGCATGTGAAAAAAAGGACTTTTTTAAGTTGAGATTTTTAAAAATATATGGATACAATCACACGGTGAGATTTTATGCAGTTAAGAATGACCCTGTTTTGACTGAATCTCCGAACTTCTTATTTTCTTTTGAAGGAAAGGTTACATAAGAGTGTTGATTTCCTTTAACCTGCCAGGTGTCTACAATGGAGGGTAAAACAGGCCGTCCTTTTGTTATTTTCATAGATTACACCAGAGAGGTTTCTGAATAAAACATTTTCAGTGTAATGTGTCTATTGGTCTGGGCAGAACGTGAAATAATTCTCCAGCGAGCAAGCAACATGTACCAAACTTCTTGGTGTTTCTCTCCTCTTGTGCTTATGTCAGGACTTCTTTTTATTTATTTCTATAAAAGTGTCCTTTGTCCTTGAGAACACTGAATAGACTTCTTTCAAAAGTTATCAGAGACCGCTCTGATAAATCAGACGAGAAATTAGGAACATCTGAGTTATTTTCTAAAATGGGTTAATAAAGAGATGAGGATTTGCATTTTCTTTTAAAGACCTAATGAGCAAGTAAAACAGAGGAGGGAGGTGGGCTCCTCAGCTGTCACATTGTGATTTATCCAAAAGCAGAAAGGAAAATTTGATACAGACAAGATTCTAAACTGCAGCTTCCTCAGAATGCGTTAACGGTTTTGAGAGCAGATGTGTAATCACTGGCCTTTTACAATTAAAAAATATATGTATATATATCTTGAAAAATCTAAATATATATATAGCTTGAAACCTTGTACAATGTCCTCAGAATATTTATGTGCACTGAAGCATTTCTCTCCAAAGCCAGCCATTTAATGAAAAGCAAGAGGGGATTGTCAATAACCAGAAAAGAAAATATTATTATTCTCTAGACTGGAAGAAATTACATTTATATTTTCAACTGTACTGATTTAAGAAGCTTTGTCTTTACTGCTTTAAAAAAAAGCTTGTCATTACATTGTCATAAAAAGAAGCGAGCCCCATTTTGGATATTATAAGTTTGAGGTCCTTAGAAACACTACCTTGAATTTGGAACTATGATTAAAGTTGGCAGCAGACGGGAGTGTAGGGAGGAAGTGGCTGTCTTCTGGCACTTGGGACATTTCTGGATGGGAAAGAAACTCAGAGGCTTCTTTCTCTCCCTTTGCCTTTGCAGAGCCAGAACTCCATCTTTCCCTTTAGGCGCGCTGGGGGATTGGGGGACCAGCCAGGGCAGAGTGCCTAAAGCCCTGTAAACTCTGCTTCTCACTAAGGCATGAAACCTTTAAATATTTCAGGCTGTTACATCACAATTCCTAGAGATTCTGTTGTAATTTTTAAATTTTATCTAATAATGATTAAAAAAACTTGCTACTAAAAATATTTATGGGCTCTTTTGGACTTTATAGATGATATGAAAATATGAGAATATACTGTGTTGAATTTTAATGAAAGGTTGCTTTTCCCTAGTCTCTGCAGTTTTTTTTTAATTGAGGCAAAATTTACATAGCATAAAATTAACCATTTTAAAGTATACAATTCGGTGGCATTTAGTCTATTCAGAATAATATGTCTGTAGTTTAGTTTTTAGTTATAATTTCTCTCAGTTGCAGAATCACAGACAAATCTTTGTAGACCTGTTATTAAATACTGATATTCATTCAACAAACATTTATTGAACAAATTGTTCAATAAATGAATAGGGCTAAGCCCTATTGGGGGTTTTAAAGATAAAAAGAGGCTATCATGCCCTCCAGAAAAATTAACATTTTTATTTTAATCTAGCAGAGGCAAAACATGTGCTAAAGGCATCAGCCATTTTAGTCAGAGAATAGTTATTGATTTTTATTAATAAACATTATTGGGACCCACAGAGTTTCATCATCCAAAACATCATGGTATTGTGAAATATTTATCAGCAACAATAGCCAGTATAATTAGACTACAAAGCGTTCTGAATATTTACTGTGCTATTTTTCTCAGAGTGATTTTACTTCCTCTGACACATTCCAAAGTTTTCAAAACTTACAATATGTAAGTTGAACTTTGTTAAATGTGTTTGCTTTGATGAACATTTACTGTGATTGGGTGGGTCTATTATTTCACTGTAATATTTTCCGTATAACTTTTCTGCAAATTTCAGCTTTTATAGCTGTAAAAGGCTGGAGGAGGCTCTTTGGGGATACAAATTGCTTATACAAATTTGCTGCAAGAGTTCTGCATGTTTGTCAAGGGACTTTAAGACAAATGGGGAATATTAAACACACAAGAATGTGTTTTGTCAAAACTAGATCTTTAAAGATAAAAATTATTTAATGTTTTAAAAAAAGAAAGCATAATCTCTTGAAATATTTATCATTATCATTTTCTTGAAAAAGTATTTATCCTTCAAATAAAATCTGTATTTTGATGATGGAGATGGGTTTGGTGTGAGAAAATTGGTACAGAGGAAATGTGACAAAGAACTCATCTCATGAAGGTTAGTTTATACAGCTTTGTGTGATCAGTTGGTGAAGGATCTTCCTTGGTCTAGAATATAGAAGAAAGGTAACAAATCTGCACATACTTGTTGAGTCCCTTTTAACAAAGGCTGTGCATAGCTGCATTTGAGAAGGAAAGACAGTAGGCAAGAGCTGGGCTGTTGTGGTTCTGATCCCGATCTGTCACTTTGTAGTCAAGTTCCTTTAGCAAATGACTTATCTGCTCTGAGTCTCGATTTCCTGTCTATAGGGACAATAATGGCTTCCTTGCACAGAGCCCCTTGAGGATCAGCAATAGTATGATGCTAGATCACATCCTCCATGCTCAGTAAGTCAGGAACTGCTGGTCAGTCCTGCTTGCCCTGCCTTTCAAGGAACTTTAAGGCACATGGTTCAGCACCCTAGATGGGAAATTATAAAGTGGACAAAACTCAGGGAACAAAGTATGACATTCTATCAGGAAAAGCAAACTACCTTTTGGTATGAGTTTTGCAAATCATAAAACATCAAATTAATCGTTCATAATGTATGTGACTTCTAAAGAAACACATTTTTGTGTGTATGGTGCTAGGGATTGAACCCAGGGGCATTCTACCTCTGAGCAACACCCACAGCCCTATTTTATTCTTTATTTTGAAACAGGGTTCTGGCTAAATTGCTGGGGGTATCACTAACTTGCTGAAGCTGGCCTTGAATCTGTGATATTCCTGCCTCAGCCTCCCAAGTACTGGGATTATAGGCGTGCACCACTGTGCCCAGTTTGGGGAGATAATTTTTAAACCTACCCATGGAGGAAGGGAGATTTCAGAATTAGTATTTTGAATGGGACTGTCTAGAATCCGTAGCTTTGACTGTTGAATACCATCTCTCACTGCCACCAAAAGCTTACAAATATCACCTGAAAAATTATTCCAATTTGCCACCAGATTGGAACCATCAATTTATACCTGAAATATGTCAAAATGTTGGGTATTTCTATAGTGATAAAAATGATTTGAATTGCCATGTTTAATTAAAATGTTAATCTACTATCATCTCACTTGATCTCTATTTGTAGAGAATTTTCTATTTGCTGTTAAGATATTTTATTATTAAATGAAAACCTTGCTGTGTAGCCGATGCCTGATACTAACTTAACGAAGAAGTGACAATCTGCCAGGGGTGGGGAGAGGTGACTCCTTCATCAGGGGAGTGTCTCTTAGGCTGAAGAAGGAGTGATTGCAGGGACCCAGAAAGACCAGCCTGTCTCTAAAATCCTCCCCAGCCTGCTCCCTGATGGTCAAAATCTGAAATACAAACACTTTTGGAAAAAGCCCATCCTGCCTGGGTTTCTTTGCCCCATCAACCTTCTACTGTGACCCTCCCAGGGCTTGGGGGATGCATCCTTCATATGTCCCCCTTCCTCCATCTCCAGTCACATTGCCCCCTCCCGCTCATGCACACCTTTGTGGATGTAGTTTCTGGCTCCTTCTCCCCATCCACTGAAGAGCCATTCCTCTGATTCTTCCAGCTGCATTCACTTCTCCTGTAACTGCACTCTCCCTCCCAGCCCAGAGCTTCCCAGGGCCTTGCTCCATGATAAGCACTCTCCACCCACTTCCACCCATACCCCTCTGTGCATTGGCGCAGCCTCAACACCTTGCCTGCCTGCAGGACAGCTCCATCCTGGTGGTGGTGCAGCATCTCAGCCTCATGGCCTTAGGTCCCTGCTAGAGCTGCTTGTCTGCGAAACTTGTGAAGCCCGGCACTTCCTGCCCTCATCTGTTCCACTTAAAGCTTCTTCCTCCCTCTCCCCCAGCCAAATTCTGCTCAGGTAAAACCTTCTCTTCCACACCTTCTCCAACTGTTTCATCCTTCTCTGGATTTTTTTTTCTTTTGTACTGGGGATTGAACCCAGGGGTGTTCTACCTCTGAGCTACACCCCCAGCCCTATTTTATTTTTTATGTATTTATTTTCTTTTTGCTGTACTGGGGATTGAACCCAGGGACATTCTACCTCCGAGCTACACCCCCAGCCTTATTTATATTCTTTATTTTGAAACAGGGTCTAAGTTGCGGAGGGCCTCACTAAGTAGCTGAGGCTGGCCACGAACCTGGATCCTCCTGTCTCAGCCTCCCAAGTACTGGGATTACAAGCGTGCACCGCCACGCCTGGCTCCCAGCCCTATTTTATGTTTTTATTTTGAAAATAAAAATACTAAGTTGCTGAGGCTGATCTCGAATGTGCAATCCTCTTGTCTCAGCCTCCCAAGTACTGGTATTACAGGTGTGCTCCACCATGCCTGGCTTTTGGATATGTTTTAATCATTTTAAGTGCACAGTTCAGTGGCGTTAACTGCGTTTACAATGTTGTTCTGACATCACCACTACTCAGCTCCAGACTTTGTCATCGTCCCAAACAGAACCCATCAAACACTAGTTCACCCCTGCTCCTGGCAGCCGCTATTCCACTCACTATCTCTAGGAATTTGTCTATTGTAGGTACCTCGTATAAGTGGAATTTTAACATATTTGTCATTTTCGATCGGGGGTATTTCACTTAGCAAAATGTGTTCGAGGTTCATTCATGTTGTAACATGTATCCGAATTTCATTCCTGCTTAAGGGTGAATAACATTCAATGATGTGAATAGATAGATAGATTTATCCATTGATCTGTGGTGAACATTTGGGTTGTTTCTACCTTCTGGCTATTGTGAATAATGCCAAAAGGCATTACTGGTGCACAAGCATCAGCACCAATGCATTGATGTAAGAGTATCTGTTGAAAACCTGTTTTCAATTCTTTGCAGTATATACCTAGGAATGAAATTACTCAATCATATGGTAATTCTATGTTTAATATTTAGAGGAACTGCCAAACAATAATCATTTTTATTGTGAATGATGATTTACATTTACAGGACTTAACAAGTGATATGATACAAACTGTGATCATAATTTACATTTATGGCTTAGCAAGTGCTGGCTGTTCTATTAGCTTCTCAGAACAAGCCTATGAATCATGGACTGTTATTAATGTCACTTCTATTTAGGTGAAGAAAATGAGACTCAGAGAGGTTTGGTGACTTGGTCAGGGTCACTCAACACATTGATGGGGACTTTGGCCTCAAACAAAACTGTGATATGGTGCCCGTCAGCGTCCAATGCTGCACGATACCACTCAATGATGCCTCGTTGCTTTTTCCCCACTGCTAGAGTGACCCTTAGGTTACCATGATTGTGAGCATGTTTTGACTGCCTTGCCAGACTGTCACCCTCATGGACAGAGGCTATGTCATGATGATCTTTGTCTCTCCCATACTGTGCAGTGGCAGGTACGTAATAGGCCTCAATCCATGTCAGTTGTGTGGATGGGCTCCTGATGGAGAGGGAGGTGGGAAGAGGCAAGCACCACAGTGGGGCATCGGCCCAGAGGGCTTCATGGTCCTGTCCTGTTCTGCCCAGGACACGAAGGTAGAGCTGGTGTCTTTGCATTGGTGGTGACTTCTGCCCCTTCACTCGACTGAAATGTCATTTCTTGCTCTAATTTCCCTGGACCTGGACATTCCTGCTCTTGATGTGTACCACCTTCTGCTTGATGGTCGCTTTGCTCCTCTGCCTCCCCACTGGGACCACAGGTTTCCTGAGGCCAGCTGTGAGCACCAAACACAGTGTGGGGCACGGAGCAGGTGCTCAGTACATGCTTTGAGGGAATGAACTTTGGAATGAATGGCCCCCGGAAGTTTCCCTCCCTACCTCCCTCCTTCTCTCCTCCTCCTCCTCCTCCTTTTTCTTTTTTCCTTTTTGGTGCTGTACTGGGAATTAAATTCAGAGGTGCTTTACTACTGAGCTATATCTCTAGCCCTTTTATTTTTTATTTTGAGACTGGGTCTTGCTAAGTTGCCCAGGTTGGCCTCAAACTTGAGATTCTCCTGCCTCAGCCTCCCAAATAACTGGGATTACAGGTGTGCACCACCATGCCCAACTTTGAAGATGTTCTTCACTTACCCATGTATCAGTAGGAAGATTGTATAGGATCCTCACTTAAATTTGGATTTCAGATAAAGAACAAATAGTTTTCTTTAGTATAATACATGCTTATACTAAGCATTATTTGTTGTTTATCTGAAATTCAAAATTTTTAATTTATTTTTATTTTGGAGGAACTGGGGATTGAACGCATTCTACCTCTGAGCTACAACCTGACCCTTTTTATTTTGAAACAGGGTCTTGCTACATTGCTGAGGGTCTCACTAAGTTGCTGAGACTGGCCTTGAACCTGCAATCCTCCTGTCTCAGCCTCCCAAGTACTGGGATTACAGTGTTCATGACCACACCCAGCTGAAACTCAGATTTAACTGGGTGTCCTATATTTTTATTCGCTGAGTGGCAACCTTGACTACTAGGCACTTATTACTTACCATCACATTGCCAAAATCCTCAGAAATGCTGAGAAGAGAGTAGGACACTGGCTTCCCAGAGCTGAATTGTTAACTACTTTTTAATTTACAAGGTACAAATGGCAGGGGCATTTTCTCTTAAATGGAAAATAATCCTACACCTGCAGCAATATAATTCCCATTTGAAATTGCAGTTTCTAACCCGCTCTCTGATAGCTTTGCTCCAGTGTCACAATACGTCAGTGTCCACTCTGGTTTTGGCTAATCCTGATGTCCAGGCTATTCCTCAGGGATGTGCCTGCTTGGGGCTATTTGGGACCTCTCCTGAAGGGTGACACATAGGGGCCCAGCTCACCAGCAGGCTAACTGTCCTCATGTGTGGAATTTATCATGCTCCTGTTCCCGAAAGTTCTTCTGGGCTCGACTAGTCTGTAACCCAGATCATCCTGTCCAGGAGTTAATTAGGAACCTAACTCGGTTTCTCTGCGAACGTGTTTTTAATTTCGGCACTGGCGGGAGATGCTTTCTGATCTCCTGCAGCTCCTCCGGAGTTCACCTGAGGGTCCTGGAATCAGCTCTCTTCTGCGGGTGGGAATGAAGGGGGAGGGGTCCAGGTGGGGACCAGAGTCACTGCCTCTGGCCTGGGTGGTGTCTGCTGGGGCTGAGGAACTGTGGGGCTGAGTCCTGGGGGACTGGAATGGTAAGGGTTGTCAGAAAGAACTGAGAGAGGAAATGAGAATCTTTCCTTTGGTGTTTACTTGCATGGTTATCCTCCTAAGTACTGAATCATAACACCCCCTACCGCTTCTTTAACTCACCTAATTTAATCTTGCCAGGATGCAATTACTTACGAGTCTGCTGATTTGGGGCTTTACAAACAAAACAAAACAAAAAGCATTACCTTTTCAGACTTAGAAGCAGCTGGGCTGATGAAAAGCCACAAATTTGGGATAAAGGAGTGGTGGACAGGTGGCTCACCCAGGGCCGTGTGAATAGCAGCCGTGTGAATGGAGTGATCAAGAGCACAGACCCAGGGGAAAGAGGGGGCCGCTGAGCAGCTCAAACGCATTTTCAAAGGTTCTGGGTTCTACCCAGACAGTGGAGGGGTGAGGAAAGGACTTGGCATCTTGACCGCAGGAGGCTTTTGGCAGAGGGATTGATAAGTCTGAGTCTTTGCAGGTCTCAATTTCTCTCCTGCTCCAAGTGTAGAGGGCAAGCTCCTTCCAGGAGGTGGGAGCCTGCAGGAACTGTAGAGCGTGCAGCACTGTGTACAGCTAGAGAGACAGGTGTGCTCGGAAGCCACTTAGAATGGGTCTAGAGTGAGCAGTGAGCTCCTCCAGACGTCTGTGGGATGGGGAGGATGGAATGCGCAGTGGTGCTGCTATGCGGGCTGAGTTATTCTTCTAAGCTCTGTTCCTCTCAGGAAAAAGAGATGGAATTTTTCTCATAACCTAAAATCCCAGTTTACTTCCACGGTCACTCATTCGAAGGGACCTGGTGGGAACTGGCTGACACAGGCCAGCACCGGGCAATCCAGACTTGCCCTGCCGGACTTGTCACAAAATTCTCAAACACTGGGGTTCAGGATAAATCAGGACACCCCATAGGGATCTTGTCACCCAATGCCCTATCTCACCCCATCCCTAAGGGGAGGATCACATGGGGTGGAGTAGCCCCCCAGCTTGTGTTTCAGAATCTATGATTGAATTTTTTTTTTTTTGGGCCAGGAGATATCTGAAAGGAGTGCCTTGGAGATTCCATCCTGTGATTACAGCCACTTGACGTGCGAGCTGCCCTCTGGCCACCCAGGCAGCGAGGAAGGAGGCAGGAGCGGGTAAGAGATGAAGGTGCAGAGGGGAGACGACCAGTTAGAATCAGTGGGGACATTAAGCCCTGGAGCTCTTTCCCCATCAGGTGAGGCCTCCTGGTGGGTACAGAGAAACCATCTAGAGCCTTCTGAACACTTAGGAAGGGACAGAGAATGAACCAGGTTCTAATCACCCAGAAGCCTGCATTCAAAAGACATCAACTGTGCTCTTCCTGGACCAGGCAGGACCCTCTTTTTCTAGACCAACAAAATAGGATTATTTTAGCTGGGCATGGTGGTGCACACCTGTAATCCTAGTACTTGGGAGGCTGAGACAAGAGAATTGCAGGTTTGTGGCCAGACTCAGAAACCTAGCAAGGTCTTCCGCAACTTAGTGAGACCCTGTTTCAAAATTAAAAAATAAAATAGAGCTGGAGGTGTATTTCAGAGGTAGAATGCCCCTGAGTTCAGTCCCCAGTACCCCCCCACACACAAAAGATTATTTTGTAAAGATTGGAGAAATCAGATGATATAGAAATCCATATATACATGTATGTATATATGTGTGTATATATTTACACCCATATATGTGTGTATATGTATGTGTGTGTATATATGATCACTTGAGCCCAGGAGTTTGAGGCCACCGTAGGAAGCATAGCAAGATACCCTTCTCAGGAAAAAAAAATAGTGAAGATGATGGTTTTAAAGGAGCTATAATTAGAAATGTGGAACCACTCTGGTATTCTATAAGACTTGATTTAATATTTGGTCATGAGTTGCACAATTGATAAATTTTAGACATCATTAAATATATTTTTGTTCTGGGGATGTAGCTAATCGGGAGCGCATGGGCAAGGCTCTGGTTTAGATCCCCAACACATCATATTCAACTCATATGTATATATATATGAATTGAATGCCTGCTTCACAGCACTTGCTGCCCTCCTTTCCTGCCATGCTGGCTTGCTATCTCAGGAGACTGAGGGGCAGTTGCTCTGAAGGGAGGCCATTGTTCTCTCTCTATTGGAATGATAAAACCCTCTCATGTGACTTCTTCCTCCACCAGAAGAGACTAGAGAAGTGGGCTGAAGTTGGTACTATGAGGGTGCTTTGCTGGTGACATATGGAGCAGAGAATGGGACTGGCATTGAGGGGAGCCCCTGCCTGAGGCATAGAGAGCAGAATCGGAGATGGGGCCAGGAGGCTGAGCAGAGGGCATGGACGGTCCCTTCCTCTTCCAGGTTTCTGCTCCTCGCTCCCCTCAGCTGGGCCTCTCTCCCGGGTTCCCTACTCCTTGCCATTCGCATGATGACGTGGGGATGGCCGGAGGGGAGCCAGCGTGCTGGCCTCTTGCATAATCCGGTAATTGGCCATAATCCGTGTATGAAATATTTGGAGATCTGCCTCCCTGCTAACTCCTACTTGAAGGATAATCACATCTCCACATACAAGCCTTTGGGCCACGTACTCCCCTCCCATCTCTGAGCCTCCTATCACAGCTTTGACGCCACCAAAGATTTTTGTAATTGCCCAAACCCTGTTTGTTACATTTTTAACTTACTCTAATTTTTGTAAATCCCCATTCAAAGCAAAGGCCCTCCAATTGATGTCTTTGAGTAAACACTGGAGTAAAACTCTTAGAAGCTGACAGCTGGGGAGTCTGATGGCAGAGCATGTTCTCCATGTGACCGGAAGAGGATCTTGCTCAGAATCCTGGGCATGGGGGTAAAATGTCGACAATGGGGGAGGGAGTGGAGGGGGATTCGCCTTATAGGTGTGAAACAACTGCAGTTCCTCTGGTTGTCATGGAAACAGCGCAGGGAGGTGGTTCAGATGTGGGAGGGCCAGGTGGGAGCCTGGTACTCTTTCTTGGAAGGAGCGATGATGGGCCAAGGACAGGTGTGTATGTGTGTGAAGAGCCCAGTTTGAGCCCCCTTTTCTGAGAGCTGGCCTCAGAGCACTGCTTAGAACCGTCTGCTCTCTATGGGAAACCATTCAAGGAGAGGATGGAGAAAGAGGTGCTAAGGCTTTCCCAGCTGTTCAGTGCTGGCGACATCTGCACAAAGGAGCTTTGCAGCCCCTTGAGGGCTCCCCAGGGCAGGAGGAAGCAGCCTGGAGCGGGGCAACCCCAGAGAGGTTTCGTTCAGGCTGGGATATCGGGAGGTGTGAGGCTACATACTTGCATTCAATTATTGATTCCTTCAGGCAAGACTGGCTTTATAGAGCAGGTAGATTAGGTGGCAACACAGTTGATATATTTGGGGGAAGTACCAAATGGGCCCTTCTGATCCCCAATAGCACTCTGCCCTGCCACCAGGCCTGCACTCCCACCATCTGTGTGTGGTCTTGGGCTGAGCGCAGGCCTCCCTGGGCTCGTCCTTTCCTCTGTGGGTTCCTCCAGGTGTCTCTCACACTGATCACCGCACCCTCAGTGTGGACTAGTTTATCAAATGTTCCTGCAGCACCAGAGCTGCCTGGAGCCTCAGGGAACCTGGATGGCAGATGGGGACACTGAGAGAAAGGAGATGATGGAGAATGAGAGGTGGGGCGTTGCCAAGGCAAACTTTTCCTCACCCTCCTAATTTGTCCATTTGCCCTTCCAGGCCCTGACCGGCAGCTGTCATGGCTGTTCACAGCTCTTCCTGCCCTCCTTTCCTGCCATCCTTGGTTCGCTATCTCAGGAAACTGAGGGGAGGTGCTCTGAAGGGAGGCCATTGCTACATAAGGTATGTTGGCTTTAAGAGTGCAAGCACAAAGAGAGGCAGAAAAGTGCTGTTCTGGTGCCGTGCGCGTGCGTGTGTGCACGTTTACGTGTATGCACACACTACTAGGGATTGAACCTAAGGGAACTCTACCTCTGAGCTACACCCCCAGCTCTTTTTATTTTTTATTTTGAAAAATAAAAAGGGTTTCACTGAGTTGTTGAGGCTGGCCTCTAACCTGCAATCCTCCTGTCTCAGCCTTCCAAGTACTGAGATTATAGGTGTGTGCCACAGTGCCTGGCTTCTAGTGCCGCTTTCCAGAGCCTGTGGCTTGTTTCTCCCTGCACTGGACACAAGGTGCCCTTCGAGGAGAGTAACTAGATTAAATATGGGACACCCAGTTAAACTTGAAATTCAGATCAACAGTGAATGACTTTTAAAAATATAATTATATCCCACATATTGCATGAGGTATAGTTATTATGATTTATTGTTTATCAGAAATTTAAATTGAACTGGGTTCCCTATATGATTACTCACTGAATTGGCAACCATAGCTGTGAGCAGCTGAGAATTCCAGGGTCCCACCTTCCCTTCCTTCAATATGGGGCTTTGGAAAATATATGAAATGTCTTCTACCCCTGTCCCTCTCCCCCATCTCCTGCTCCCTTCTCCTCTCCTCCTTCCACTCCCCTCAGTCCTCCTCCATCTCTTCTCTTTCCAAGAACAGAAGTTTTAGAGTGAGGCACACCTATGTGCAATCTCTGCTCCACTGGCTGCCTGATTTTGGATAACTGGCTTTACTCTTTGATCCTCAAGTCCTTCAGGTAATTTGGAGATGCTGTTAAGGCCTCCTGAGGCTTCTGCAAGGACTAAACAAGGCCCTATTTGGAAAGGACCAAGTACAGCGCCTGACATCATAAAATCTGCAACAGCTTTTGAACTGCCAGCCCCCCTGCCCCTACTCACTCAGGCACTCGTGTGCACAGGTGCTGTCTGTTTTCGTCCCCCTTCCAACCCAAGTGCACACCCGCACCTCCTCTAGGGCAGAGTCCTCTCTCACACAGCATTGATGAGACTGCACCCTAGGAGAAGCAGGTACCACACACTGCACAGCCAACCCCAAACCTCCAGGCCTCTGCTCCAGCATCACTCTGTGAGGGTTTTGTTGCTTTTTGTTGTGTTTATCTTCCCCTTTCCATATGTGCTGGGCAGCCTCTCTTCCCCCTCCCTCTCAGCGGTGATGCCAATCAGGCTCTTTGTGGTAGGTAGTCAATTAGCAGCCATCTTTTGCTGTTGAGAGTTCCTTTCCTGCCTTGCCCTCCTTTCTTTCTCTCCTTTTTTTCCTTCCTTCCTTCCTTCCTTCCTTCCTTCCTTCCTTCCTTCCTTCCTTCTTCCTTCCTTCTTTTCTTTTACTATCGGTTGAACCCAGGGGCATTCCACCTCCAAGCTACTCCCCCAGCCCTTTTTATTTTTTATTTTGAAATAAGGTCTTGCTAAGTTGTTGAGTTTCTCACTAAATTGCTGAAGCTGGCCTTGAACTCGTGATCCTCCTGGGATTACAGGTGTGCACCACCACACCTGCCCTCATCCTCCTTTTTATGTCGTCCAGCACAATATTTCCTCCAAGCAGATACAGTTACTCCCAGAGAGCAATTGTGGAAACACCATTCTCTGCTTATCCTTACTCTGTGTGACAGAGCTAGGGAGTCTGCATGAATGATGCTCGTTTCCGTTAATTCTTACAGCTACTCAGTGATGTAGGGACTGTTATATTCTTGTTTGCAGATGGGGAAACTGGGGCTTAGAAAGATTTATCTAAACAACCCCTACACATTAGTAAGGAAATGATAATCCCATAGAAAAATGGGCAGTGGATGGTAATGGACAATTCATAAAGGAAGAAACCTAGACAATAAGCATTGGAAGAATTCACACCTCTCAAGGAACTGCAAACTAAAATAAGAGTAAAGCATCACTCATCAGACAACTGCTTGGCTGAACAGTGAAGAAGCCTGACGACATCGAGGAGTGGTAAGAATAGAGGCCATGAGGAATGTCCATTGTGTACCTAATCCTGGGGAGTAATTTAGCAATACCTTGGTCAGGCTGAAGCACACACCCTTCACTGCTGCATTTCCACACACGGTAGGAGAACACTCATAGAATGATCCAGGGAGTGGATGATGACCGCTGAGTGACAGGAAGAAAGAGGAACCAAGCCACCTGTCCCTGGCTGACTTTTGCCAGTGTATGAGCTAAGATTGGATGAAAAAAATTATCAAAAGAAGAATAATATTTTGTGATACATAATTATATGAGGTAACTTTTTTTAATTGGAACACACCTTCAATGGCTGCTTTCTATCTATAATGGTAGAGTTCAATCATTACAAGAGACTGTATGACCTAAAATATTTGCTATCTAGCCCTTTACAGAAAAAGATTGCTGACCCCTGCTGATGGATGAATGGCCCACTTCAGAGCAGGACGTCATGTGGCAGTTATACATGTATCAACACAGGTAAATCTCAATATAATTTGAGTGGGGAAAAAGGAATTTTCAAAAGGATTGTAAAATATGGTAACCATCGTATAAAACTTCAAATCCATGAAAGCAGCATATAATCGTTATAGATACAGGTGTGATAAAATTTCTAAAAACTGCACACACTGGTCACCTTAGAGAGAAAGGAACGGGGAAAAGATGAGAGGGTAGATTTAGCTAATTGTTAACATTTTTTTCTTCTTTTGAAAAGAGAGGTAACTACTTCTTAATGTTTATATATTTAATGCTAGTGATAAATACTTGAATACCTATGTATATAGATGTGAAGACTACATATAAATGACTTTAGATATTTCTCTGAAATGTTTCATAATTCAACTAAGACTCCTTTCTTCCTTCCTCCTTCTCTCTCTCTCTCTCTCTTTTTTTTTTTTTTTGTACTGGGGATTGAAGCCAGGGGCCTTCTACCTCCAAGCTATACCCCCAGCCCCTTTTTTATTTTTAATTTTGAAACAGGGTCTTACTCAGTTGCTGAGGGCCTCATTAAGTTGCTGAGGCTCGCCTCAAACCTGCAATCCTCCCATCTCAGCATCCCAAGTACTAGGATTACAGGCGTGTACTACCATACCTGGCACACTAAGACATTTTAGGAAAAGAGAAGAGAATTAAATAATTCACTCAAACTGCATCTGGGAAGAAGCAGTTTTGAAGAGGTTGGATCTGAACTTGGTCTGTCAGACTCAGACATAAAATCTTAACCCAAACTCTATGTCTCCCTTAATTTGCCTATGCAAATGTGAAATAAATGGTCTTTCTCTTTGTGCCTCCCATAAGAGTTTATAAATAAGAGTAGAGTCCCTTGGACCTAGCGTGCCCCACAGGCACAATGGTGCCAGGTCATTTGGTCAGCTTTTCATTGAACTCCTGGACCTTGTCTGTTCTTGTATAAGAGAAGACTTAGACCTACCCCCAGGACCTGTGGACACATGAGGTCCATCAGAAGGCAACCCAGGAAGCCTGGCAAGTGGCATATAGTGAGATGTCTTCATGAGCCTTGACATCTCAGCAGTCTGGTATGAAGACAAGGACCTGGCATCCTATGGAGGACAAGGGCTCCATATGAATCTTTCAGACTTGAGGGGCTATGGGGACATGTTAATCAGCTTTCCATTGCTGTGATAAAATACCTGAGATAAACAACTTAAAAGGGAAAAGATTTATTTTGGCTCACAGTTTCAGATATTCAGTCTATGGTCAGTTGGCTCCATTGTTTTAGGGCCTGTTTTGAGGCAGAACATCATGGTGAAGAACACGTGGTAGAGCAAAGCTATTCACCTATCCCATTCAAGGGCACATTCCTAGTGACCTAACTTCCTTCCCCTAGGCCCACCTCCTAAAAGTTCTACCACCTCCCAACAGCGCTACAGGCTGGTGACCAAGCCTTGAAGACACGGCCTTTGGGAGACATTTAAGATACAAACCACCTAGATGTGATGGTGCATGCCTGTAATCCCAATACTTGGGAGGCTAAGACCAGAGGGTCACAGGTTTGAGGCCAGCCTCAGCAACTTAGCGAGGCCCTTAGCAACTTAGTGAGACCTTGTTTCAAAATAAAAAAAAATAAAAGGGGCTGGGGCTGTACCTAGGAGGTAGAATGCTCTTGGGTTCAATCCCCAGTAAAATAAATAAATAAATAAATAAATAAATAAATAAATAAATAAACAAATAAACCATAACAGAAAGCAACCCAAGCAGCTTCCAAAAATTTTGTTCTTTGAGTCCTCCTTGAATGAAAATATACTTCCTCTCCTTCTCTCTTCTTCAAAATGGCACCCTCTAACCATTGCTATCCTCCTTTCCCTCTTGGAATAATGGGGAACCGAATAGAAAATAGAAAAGGGGGCTCCTGCAGATGCAAGCAGACCTTGGGCATGGTATATACAGCAAAGCCCTCTCCCCACTACATCTGATCTTCCAGGCCATGAGGCGAGGCAGTCACTGAGTGAGGAGTTATGGTCCCCACTCCCATGCCCTTATCCTCTACAACTCCCATATTCCTCTCACTTCCAGAAATGCCTTCTCTTTTGTCTGCATTTTCCTTCTATCCATCCTTTAATTTATTTATTTATTTATTTATTTATTTATTTATTTATTTTGGGGGGATACTGGAGATTGAGCCCAGGTACATTCTACCTCGAGCTATACCTTCAGTCCTACTTTATTTATTATTTTGACACAGAGTCAGGTGAAGTTGCTAAGGGCCTTGCTAAATTGCTGAGGCTGGTCTCAAACTTTTGATCCTCTTGTCTCAGCCTCCCAAGTACTGGGATTACAGGTGTGTGTCTACCACACCCAGTTCTATCCATTTGAAATTCCACCTCCTCCAGGAAGTCTGCCCAAATCCCCACCCTACCATGGCCTCTCACCTCAAAACTCCTTCAGAACTGGTTATCCAGTGCTCTCAAACATTCCTGATGTATCCCTTTGTTAGGGACCCTTCCACTTCTGCTAGTGTGATGTGGGAGTGAGTGGACTTCAAGGCCTGTGTCTCATGATACCTGACCCGGGGCCAGCACACAATAAGTATTCAGTAAGCTTTGGTGAATAAATCAATGAACAAATAAATAAATGGAATACTTTGAAGAAGCTTTTAGAATTATGTTCCTAGGGAAGGAGAGAGCCCCAAACCAGGTCAGGTGAGGGTCTGGCCCACCTAGTCTGGCCTCTGGAAAGACCTGGGCACCCTGGGTGTGGGGGAGGGGCCACTTGCCTGGCTGCTGGCCCTGGAAGGCAAGAAACATAGAGGAAGTGCAGCACCCAGGCTGGGCTCCAACGGGGTAGGTGCCCGGGTCACTCGTGGGGACCTTGGCATTGACCTCCCTTCGTTATATTTTTGTTTATTTTTCTGTTTTTGCTCAATTACCTCAGACAATACCCCCCACACTGGCTAAGAAATGTGAAAACAGCCAAAGAAGAAATAAAGCAAAAGAGAAAAAATGAGGAAAATGGGGTAAACAAAGAGAGAATTCACCTTTCATTGGCCTGCAAAGTCCTCGGTTGGAGAATGAAGTTAAGACACAAAAGCATTGCGACAACAACATTGTGGGGAAGGCATGAGAGGGGAGCCGAGCAGCCATTAAAGCAATTAAGAAAAGATTAAGGTCGCTTGGTGGTGGAGGGAGAGAGAGACCCATTAATCAATAGGCCAGAAATCGCAGCAGGCTACAAAATTATAAAACTAGGCAAACTGGAGAACCGGTAGGGCTCACCTCCACCGAGTAACTGCAAAACAGAAACATTATATTCATTTCTCAGGCTTGGGGGAAAAACAGTTCTTAGAGGAACGGTTTCCTTTTAATCAGCTAATGGAGACATCCTGAGGTGGGGGTGCGATCCACATTGATTTCAAGGCAAATTCTGAAGCATCAGTATCTAAAGAAAAAATTGTAATAACATGTGCAAACACTGTTACTGGGTTGGGGGGGATTGTAGCAGAAAGCTGTGTGATCATAACCTTAGAAAGGACCCTAAAACTCCCAGAGCAGGTTCCATTATTGTTCAGAAATCTGTGCTCCCGCTTCCTGGGGAAGCTCACGCATCCTGCTTTATTGACAGCAGGTCTGACTGTGCGACTTCCTTTGGCCTCTGCAATAATATGTCCCTTCCAGGAAGAAGCTTTAGGACCCAGCAGCACATGGTTTGCCATGTGCCCCCACCCCACCCCGCAACAACTGCAGGACAATGTAGATGGATTCCCCAAAGCAAACCAAGATGGGGAAAATCTCAGCTGAGAGACAGAGGATCTTGTATCTTTAGCAAAAAATAAACTTGGTTGTTCTATGCTACTAAGAAATGGGAGATGTTTGTTATGCATTTTATCCCGGTTGATACGTTTCCTTACAACATGTCACTGCTGCACACAACCTTCATTGGCTCCCTATTTCTTACAAGATAAATCCTGAACTTTTGGTGCTGACATCAAGCTCTACCCTCCACGCCTATCCATCTTAGATTTTACTATTCTCTTTGTGTCTCGTGATGGATTCCTCACTGTGCCCCACATGTGCTTTGCTGGGGCAAGTTTTGGTAAACAAGGTCCCTGGGTTAAGAGATCTGAACTGCTCGGGTCCCTGATCATGCTTTCTGCGATACCTGCTCTGGGAAGCCATTTTTAATCATCTCCAGCTCAAAGCCATCTCTGGGTCACTGCAGCTTATGATCTGTGTCCTTCAGATAACACTTACTTTTACTTAACAAATGCCTTATGTATTGCTTACTAAGTGCTGGGCACTGGATTCAGAGCTTTACATATGCTAGCACATTTATTTCTCAGCCAACCTATAGAAAAGGAAAAGAAATAGAAAAAGATTTGAGCGAACCCCTTGAAGTTGTATTTCCTCGCTCTAGGGAGCCACTAATTGATCTCAAAGCTTTCTAACAGCCAATATATAGGAAGGAGTCAGGTCAGTTGTATAACGGCAATGTCTTCAAAGGTGAAAACACACCTAGGCTTTGGAGGAGCCCAGTTTTCTCTCCTGGTAACTTCAGAAGAAGTGGCAACTCCAGACTATCAGGACGGTGTTGGGGGTGACACCAAGGGCTAGGATTTTGTGAGTGTGGGCTGGACGATGAGGCTATTGGTCATGAATTTGTATTAAGGGAGCACCTTGCCTAAACTTGTTTGTAAGAAAGACTGTGGTAGGGACCATGGTTGATTCTGCTGCTGTGTGATGTCATGAACGGCCACTCCATGACAGTCTTGTCACCCTCTAGCAACCAGCTCAGTAGTATCACAGGAAGATCCAATTCCTAATGCAGTTGTGCAAGGTCCCCAGCTCTCTGCTGACTTGGCCAGGCCGTGGGGCGGCAGGTTTTCAAGCCCTGGACGGCAAAGGGACTGTGTATCCTTAAAACAAATAAATGCAAGATATCTCTCCCTATGGCCAAGTCTGTGATAAAGGCAGAGGAATGGCAGGCTGGGGGTATGATGCCTGGCAGGGACCTGGGAGGGTTGCCAATGTCTTCTGCCTCTCATGCGATAACAAGGCAGTCAAGTTGGGTCAGGCTTGTTCCCTGTGGAAGCTGAAGAGACTGGAGGCTCATCTCTCTAGACTTCCATCACCTTCTCTCCAGGGGAGCCCAAGGGGACTCGCCACTCCTCAGGAAGCATCTGGAGTAGGTTCTGGCACAGAAACACAAAGTGAAATGGACTCTTGGGGTCCGCTTCTGGGGGCGTGCCAAACTGTCTAGCCTGAAAAATGTCTAAGGCAGATGGAACCAGATATCCAGCCCACCCTGCCAAGAAAGAATCGGAGAATGTTGCCTGGATGGCCCATGCTTCCTGGTGTGTCCCTTGGATGCACTGTGTGGGAGATAAACGCCACTGTACCCCCATGGTCTGTGGAGCTGACAATTTTACAATTGGTTTACATGGCTTTCAGTCAAGAGTTGCCCAGCCAGGCATGGTGGTGCATGCCTGTAATCTCAGTACCTGGGAGGCTGAGACAGGAGGATGGCAGGTTTGAGGACAACCTCAATAGCTTATGAAACTCTCAGCAACCTAGCGAGACCCTGTTTCAAAATAAAATAGGGCTGGGAGTATCACTTGGAGATAGACTGCCCCTGGGTTCAATCTCCAGTACCACAAAAGCAAGAAGAAGAAGGAGAAGGAGAAGAAAAGCCCGATTTTCCTTTCCTTATTGCAATAATTAGCCCAGAGAACCAAGTGCCTGTTCAGGCCTCCCCCTGGACAGGTAGTACTCCACTGTAGAGCGAGTCTTCTAGAGTCAGGATACAGCCCAATCTCTTCTTAGGTGGGGAATTGCTTCAACTTGCTAAATTTCTGTTGCCTTATCTGTAAAGGGGACATGACATTACTAATGTATTCCTTTCACTAGGTGGTTGTGGAAAAGTGCATCCGTGGCTTGTGCTAATCAGAAACATTAGTTACTATTATTATTTGTGTTTTCAAACCCAATAAAACATGGTAGCATTTCTGCCACAAAGTTCTTCCTACTGCCTTCTATATTCCAGACAAAGCCCAGCTCCTTGCGACCTCGCTGTCTTATCCCTGGAATGCCATAATTGATTTGATACTGAGTAGGGAGTCCGTCTACCTTTTCCTGGCGACACTACCCCACACATGTTACTCTTCAGTACAGGCCTCAAGGCAGCCTCCTGGTCAGACAGTGTCTCAGGTTCTGGGGCAGGAGAGGGGTCGCTGATGGAGGTGGGCCGGGCAGCTGACTTCCGGAAGGGCATCCCTTTCTTCTCCCCTCTCCCCGCTCCCTCTGCCATCTCCAAGGGAGAGTAAAAACTGGGATTTAGCTAATCCTGAAGGACAGGTCTTGAGAAGCCCTCTCTCAACTCTTGCTTTGGAAAAAGGGTCTGAGCTGAGGAGGGCTGGTTTCTGTGGAAGGAGACAAATGCTTTCTAAGGTGATAAGAGAGACTCATGGGCCTCTACAACGCAGAAAAAGGAAAGGCCTGCTTTCCTTTTTCCTGGGCAGTGTGTGGACTGCCCAGGGACCTGGATAAGCTCCTTCTTTCTGCACACACCGGTCTGCCCTCATTGGCATGCCTGCACTGAGGGCTGTTGGGAGCCACACTTTATGGATTATCTGGAGCTAAGAGTAATCCCAAAACTCGTGAACACAGGCTGCAGGAATAAAAAAGAGATGGAATTAAGTGAGCGGGGGATGGGGTGCTGACCAGCAGACAGGCAAACAATACTCACGTTCCTGTGAAAAGAGTCTCAAACTTTTTGGTCTTAAGACTTTTTTTTATGTTTTTATTGGTGCATTGTAGTGTCACATCACAATGAGTATCAGTTTGGTGTTAACATACATGCACACAGCTCTTGGTGTCCCTCCCCCCCGCCTCCCTCCCCCACGTGTAGTACTGAGAATGATGATGGTATAATCTCATATGTACACAATGTTTATGATAGTAATTCCATGGATTCACTTCTTTCTTGCCCTTGCCCTTCCCATGTACCCCTTCCCTTGCACCACTGAGGGTTCTCTGTTGTCATTGGAGTCCCTTTTGTGTCCCCACTACTCCCTAGGTTGCGCATATTAATGAAAACATATGTCCCTTCTTTTTTTGTGATTGGCTAATCTCACTTAACATAATGTTCTCCAGATTCTTCCATTTTCCTGCAAATGCTGTTATTTTGTTCTTCTTTATTGCTGAGTAGAATTCCATTGTGTGTATTTCCCATAATTTTGTAATCCACTCATCTATTGATGGACATCTAGGTTGGTTCCATAATTTGGCCACTGTGAATTGTGCTGCTATGAACATGGGTATGCATATATTACTGTTGTTTTCTAGTTTCAATCCCTTTGGTATGATACCCAGTAGTGGAATAGCCGGGTCATATGGTGGATCCATTCCCAGTTTTCTGAGGAATCTCCACACTGATCTCCACAGTGGTTGAAC
>PVJS01016517.1:21303-37491 GCA_004027185.1 Glis glis | reverse complement strand
TGTTTCAAAATAAAGAACAAAAAATAGGGCTGGGGGTGTAGCTCGGAGGTAGAATGCCCCTGAGTTCAATCCCCAGTACTGCCAAAAAAAAGAGAGAAAGAGATACCTAAGGGGCGAATAAACCAATTTGAACATATGGGACCTTATTCAACAACAACAACAACAAAAATGTTCAAGATTCTCAAAGAATAAATAAATACACAAATAAAAAAGACACAGCACAGCCATCCTGGAGAGGGGAAGAGAGACCCTTAGGGCTCTTCTGCCTCCCAGGACCCACGAGGCCCCAGCACAGCCCTGCTGCGCCTCTGCTGCCCCCGTGTGGCCAAGGGAAGTCCTGACACAGGAGCCCCTAGAGAAGACCCAGCTTCCTAGGTCATCTTAAACAGATGCCCCTCCCTCTTTCCCTCATTCATGGCCGGGGTTTGTCCCACCTATGAACATGAGGATTCCACAGCAGCAATTGCCAGGGTAGGTGCTGGGAACTCCCATCTGCCCAGGATGCTAAGAGAGATGGCTACAAACTCTGGCTGGGAAGCAGGGTCCAGAGAATCAGCAAAACCTCAGGGAATCCCATCAGATGGGAATGAAGGTGGACAGAGAAGAGAGGAAGCCTCGGAGCTGACGGTCAAACCCAAGCTGGGAAACCACAATCCTACAGTGGTGTTTGAAACCATCAGATCCAGGAAGCGTGGCGACATCTGTTCCCAGGACGCTAGACCCCGCTGTGGGTGCACACTCCCAGAAACGCAGGGAAATTCAGTGGCTCCCAATGGCCGATATTCCCCCCATGGTAGTTTTAACTTATAAGTGCATTAACCTGCTGTTTTTACAACAAACCATAGAAATTCAGAAAATGGGCATCAACGCAATGATTTTGTCAAAAACATGTAAAGAGATTTAACCTAATCCCTTAACCTTTGCAAAACTGCCATTAGACATTAATGCTGAGCCCTATGATGGGTAATATTTTCTTACCCTCCAAAATCCATTTTTCTCTGCTTGATATATTGGACGTGTAACCCTAAGTTGACACTAATGCACACTTTAATTTGACACTAATACACACTTTAATTTTCAGAGCATAGGTACATACTGTATATGCATACAAATACACATTCTGGCTCAAACTCAACAGCCGGTTTCTTACCCCTTCTCCTTTAATCCCCTGCATGTGACCCAGAATTAAATCTTAATATGTTCCTCCCATACTGAGGCTTCGGAGCCGGGCTGCCTGGCTGCAAATGCAGCCCTAGCACTCACTGCAGGGCCTTGGGCAAAGAGCCTCATCTTTCTGAGTCTCGGTCACCTCCTCTATATATTATAATGAGATCCTCATACCACCTCATAGAGCTGAGTGAGTTCGTATCTGCAAAGCACATCAAACAGTGCCTGGTACAACAAGTACCAAAAAGAATTCATTAACTAAGTCTCATGGTTTTTCAAAATAGGTATAAAGTATAAAACCACTCATTAAATTTAAAAAACTAATTAAAAACATTTTCTCTCTCTCTTTTTTTTTTCTTTTGCGGTACTGGGGATTGAACCTACGGCCATTCTACCTCCACATTACACCCCCAGTCCTATTTATTTTATTTTTTTTGAAACAGGGTCTCACTAAATTGCAAGGGCCTCATTAAGTAGCTGAGGCTGGCTGCGAACCCGGATCCTCCAGTCTCAACCTCCCAAGTACTGGGATTACAGGCATGCGCCACCATACCCAGTTTTTCTCCCTTTTTTAATAAATACTACTTATTACTAAAATTACATGACAATAGAGTGGCCAGAGCCTCCTTGTCTACCTCTAACATGTAGGGTCATTTTCAAGAGAGTGAGATTTATGGACCTGATTTTCCTCCAAACTGCTTTACAAACTTCCTTATAAAAGTCCTTGTCAGAAGCGGCCTCCCCATTAATCCTGTACTTTTTAGAAAGAGTAAAGAATATGTGTGTGTATCTGTGTGTACATGTGTGCATATGAGAGCATGCGTGTGCATGTTTATGTGTGTGCATGTGTGTGCATGGTGGGGGGTATGCAGCAGGAACGGGTAGGTGGAGGCCGACACCCTGAGCATCCTGGCACAACCGCGTGTTCAGCGGGATTTCCTCCACTTTCCTTCCGTCTCTGGTCCTGGATTCTGCCACCTCTTCCCCACCCTGCGTCGCACAGCTCGGTCAGCTCTCACTCGGTTGACACTTACCTGTTGGTGTTCTCCAGAACCTCCACCTTCTTCCGGAGCTCCACGTTCTCAGTTGAACAAGACTCCACTCTACAGAGGAGAGCAAAAGAAGAAAATCAGTTATTCTCAGTAAACAGTTGGCCAGGAGCTCAGGTAAAGGCAGGTGGGATCAGAAGAGGGGGAAATCACTGCTCCGTGAGGTGGGGAAAAGAGCTTCGTCAGCCTGGGTGGGAAATAGGGGCAAAGGGACAAAAGAAAAAAATGGAGGGCATTGAGTGACGAGGGCCTCCAGGATGGAATATTGAGCGGGGGCGGCACAACGTGTCAGCGCTGCTGGGGTGCTCCCTGCTTTCTCTCTCTCGCCTCTTCCCTGCACGTCTCATGCTTCTCCCCTGTACTAGAAGGATCTGGAGCTACTGGCTGTTCTGCAGGCCAGAGGGACTGATTGGAAGCCACGGGTATTGGGCAGGGGACAGAGGGAGGACAAGAACTCAAGATGAGGAATCTAAGTGCCGAAGCCCGCATGCCCAAAAGAGGTATGAAGAGATTTCCTAAGAGTGTCTTGACCCCGGATGCCTTTAGAAAACAATGGAACAGAAGGGGGCTACTTTGTGCTGAATCGCTAATACCCAAATCAGGTGATAGGCATGCTAGTTTTTAGTGGGAACTTCTAGAACTGGCCAGGATCTGCCGCCCACTCCTTTCCCCAGCTGCACAGGAAACTTGTCAGTTGGAGAACTATTTTCTAGGGTGAATAAAAATTGTACTCAAATTATCCTTTTCTAACAGACCTCCTGATAGTTGAGAAGAAGAAAGGGTGGCTTCAAGTGTTACTACAAACACCACTCATCTACAGAATGAATTAATTATAGTGGACAGAAAGTAAAGAGCCTCCCTTTCTCTAGCCAGGAGCGAGCGTGGCCGTGGGAACCTGCTAAACAGCGCCGCTCTTTTGGGCTGAAGCAGCGTCTCCTCTGAGCACTTCCTGGGACACGCAGGGCTGCCGCTACTGATTCTTATTTGAAAGGATACCTCCAAGGAAGGACTCAGGGGTCCTTGGGGACCTGTGGTTCAAATGCCTACTACGTATAATTTCTGCTTCTTGCCGTCCTTATAAATGTCCCCTCGAAAGAGCCACTAGGTGGCAGGCGCGCATAGGGGATGGAGCAGGGTGGAGGGAAGAGGAAGGCCAGGGCTTCCCAGCCAGACTCAGCTCCCCGGTGAATACTGCCCGCTAAGCACCGTCAAGGGGCCAGCAAGCTTACTTTTTCTCCAGGCTGTCCATGTATTCTTTCTTCTTTCTCCTACTTTCCTGGGCAGAAATCTGAGAAATGAGAGGAGAAAGGGATAAATTCCCAGCTCTAAGCAAACCAGTCTTGTATGAATGGAAGACAAGAGGCCATAGCACAGACATCAACAAAGCCCTGCTCGCCTTTGTAGGCCTGCTGTGTGTCTAACCTTCTGCTCGTCTATTAAGCACCGCCTCTGTCCCCTGGTACAACTGTGCTCGTGTCACCCTGCTAACGAATGAGGGTCCCAGGGGACAGGGCGCTGGCCAGAAACCAAACAAACTTGTAGATCCCAAACCATACACATGACACAGCCTCAGATAAGCGCGGTCAACTCCCTGCACCTTGTGGGCTCAGGTACTATGTAAAATAAGCCACCTGGAGCCGGGTGTGGTGGCGCACGCTTGTAATCCCAGTACTTTGGGAGGCGGAGACCCAAGGATCCGGGTTCGCAGCCAGCCTCAGCTCTCTCTCTCTCTACTTAGTGAGGCCCTCCGCAACTTCGTGAGACCCGGTTTCAAAATAAAGTATAAAAAATAGGGCCGGGGGTATAGCGCAGAGGTAGAACGCCCCTGGGTTCAATCCCCAGTACCGCAAAATAAATAAATAAATAAAATAAAATAAGCCACCTGGGCTGGACGCGTGTATGCTCCCTGCTGGTGTGCACGTGGATGAAGAAGAAAGACCATCCTTCCTCCGAGCCTCCTCCCTCCTGCTCTGCACCGCCAAGACCGGGGGCCTCAGCAGTCCGCCTCAGCCCTGGAGGGCTGAGGATGGAGCCCAGAGAGGGACCAGAGGACTGCAGAATCTCTCTTATTACAAACCTCAATTGAGAAAAAAATAATTTAACACCCCAAAGAATTTATTTGTAAGTCATATACATGTCTCTAAAGGAAAAATATTGTGCACATCATAAAAGTGAAGTTCAAAAGGCTGAGATTTAAAACAATATATTTCCATGGAGGTTCCAGTATGTTCTCCCCCCACGCACTGGGCTGTTGGGTAGCAAGGAGCGCACAGGTAGCTGGGAGTCCACAGGAAGTGGCTGGTGGTGGGAGTGCTCCTCCAGGCCAGAGGAAGGGACGGGCGGAGCCTGGGTCCACCAAGGGACAGGCAGCATAGGCCTGGGGCGGGAGAAGTGCCCCTGGCCTCCGTCTGCTCACAGAAGCGCGTGGATTGAAGGTCTCACCTTGTTCTTGATTTTCCTCCGGATCTTCTTCAAGGCCTTCTCCTCCGATTTCGTCAGGGGCAATTTGGTGGGGATGGGGTAGCCCTCCGCGATCAGGGTCCTCTTCTCCTCCTCAGTCAGCACCAGCGGGCCGGACCCCTGCAGTTTCTGTGAAGAAAGAGTAGAAAAGATCAAAGAAGAAGAACAGGTGGGTTGAAGAATCACCTCCCCCCGGGGTGACGAGGACCTGCTACTGCATCTTAACAGATGGCGCAGAGAAAAGGACACCCTGTGCTCTGGGTGCGAAATGGTCCTTTGTTTGAAGTGCAAGCACAGGTAGAGAAGATGACAGGTGTGTGAGTGCTTTAACCCAAGGGTTATAATTCAAGGGGAGGATGAAGAGGCTCCCACCCGTCACTTCCCAGGTAGCAAGCGCTCCATGAGCCAACACATCAAAAATAAAAGTATAAGTTGGGCATGGTGGCGCACACCTGTAATCCCAATACTTAAGAGGCTGAGACAGGGGGGTCAGATCGCAGGTTCAAGGACAGCCTCAGCCCCACAGCGAGACTCTCAGCAACCTAGTGAGACCTTGTTTCAAAACAAAAAATAAAATGGGTTGGGGTGTTAACTTGGAGGTAGAATGTCCCCCAAGTTCAACTCCCAGTACCAAAAAAAAAAAACAAGTAAAAGTATAGAATTCATTTCCCAGCTCCGTGGAGATTTCTAGGCCTTGGAGTGATGAAGGACTCACTTGGAGTTCTGCCTCGTGCAAGAGTTTTGTTGTTCTCCTTCTGAAGATGTAATTTTATGATGTGCTCTCTACACACCAGGGCTGCTCCTCGCCTCCACCTACAGCTTAGGGGCCCGGGACCCCAGAGATACACCTGAAGGCACAGTCCTAACCCATCCATCAGCAAAGATGAGCTCTGCAGTTCATCTCGTTGAGCCCAGAACAGAATGATGTGTTTATATGAGTCGCTAACTGCATCTTAGCTCCATAGTCAACGCCACACAGGGCTCAAAACAGACGCCATCTCCCAGGTAGCTTATGATCAGGACTGTGGGATGGAATTGATACCCACGAAAGGATGACAGTAATTAAAGGCTCAACCATAATATTAACAGAAGGTATATTAAAGTGTCAGAGAAAGAGAACATGTGTGAGTTTATGTGACAAGGGAAGGACAAGGACAGAAAATAAGACTTGAGTTGGGCTTTCTGAAAGAAGATGAATTCTAGAAGAGAGACGTGGGCATTCCGACGTGGGCATTCCAAGCACAAGGCGGGATTCCAAAAAGTCATGGAAGACTCTCGCCTCTTCTAAGAGTGGGTAAGGAGTTCCCGAAGCAGCGGAGAGCTCGACACCTAATACTGAGTGGAGCTATTAGCACTTGCCGCCCATGGGTAGATTATAGAGAAACAGTATGGTTGCTGGGCAAGGGTATGACATAGGGAAGCTTTCCTCTATAAATGGGCGGAACAGCTTGACCGTGGAGGACACAGTCATACAGGATGAAAGCTATTCTGGTTATCTAAGAAGTGAAGTCAGTTTCAAGTCTCAAAGGCAGAGTGGAAAGTGCTAATTCCTTTGTCCTCAGTAATGATGATATATAAAAATGTGACTATTGGCCAGGCGTGGTGGTTCACACCTGTAATCCCAGTACTTGGGAGGCTGAGACAGGAGGATCGTAGGTTCGATCCTCAGTAACGTAGTGAGGCCTTCAGAAACTTAGTGAGACCCTGTTTCAAAATAAAAAAGTAAATAGAGCTGGGGGTGTAGCTCAGAGGTAGAATGCCCCTGGGTTCAATCAGTACCAGAAAATAAAATAAAATATAAATAAATAAATGTGATTATGGATCTAGAAGTTCTGGGATAAAATGAACCAAAATTATCAAAATTATGTGAATTGATAGATGGTTCTTAAAGAACTTTTAAATATTTTATTTTAAATTTGCTAGCCATGACATAATAATTTTTTAAAGGAGCATAATTCTTAAGACTTCATAGAAATCAATTCACTCTTTAAAACAAGAAAATGTTAATTATCGATCCCTCTTTTTATTTGGAAAATAGTGTCCTTACATATGTGTGGGATGATGATTCAGGGTTTCTTACCAAGTCCCTGGGTTCAGAGTTGTCCCCCAGATCCACAAAAAGTCAAGCTATGGTTTTGAGCGTTGGGAATCAAAGACTTTACTGTCAGAGAGATTTTTTTAAGTTCACTCAAGATGGCTTATGTAAAATATGAAAGGCATCTCCTATTGTACGTCATGAGACCACGTAAATTAAAAATGGTAAATATTTATTGGTATATTCTTGAGGAGCGAAGAAAAAATTGCTTATTCCCCTTGCTTATAGCTCTGTAAAATAAACCTATGAATAAAAACCAGAAGCATGCACAGGAAAAGAAAATTATGGTGGCCAGGAGACATTTATAGGCAGTTCTTTAAAAATGTCCTTTGGGGTTGTTACCACCCTGCTTTGGTGCTCTGGTGTAAATACTGTCTGTGCCCACCAAAGCTCATGTTGCAGCTTGGTCCCCAATGCAGCCGTGTTGGGAGGTAAAGAGGGGTGTATGCCTTTCTCGGGGACTGGGTTGGTTACCCCCGGAGTGGGCTGTTAGGTCAGCCTCCCCTCTGCGCACTCTTTGCACATGCGCTCCCTCTGTACGGCCGGCGTGGAGAAGGGCCTGACCCTCCCAGGAGCCCAGCAGATGTGGGTGCCATGCCCTGGACTTTCTCACCTGCAGAACTGTGAGCCAAAGAAACCTTTTTCCTTTATCACTTACCAGCCTTGGGTGTTTTGTTACAGCAACACAAAACAGACTCAGCCATTAAACAGAAACTTCATCAAAGGGTAAAAATCAAAACAAGAGGGTTTATGACTCACCAGAAAGGCCTACCAAGTACTTACGTGTGGAGCCGTGAGGAGAGGAGAACTGGAAAGCGCGGAGGGGGCCCGAGGCGCGGCCCTGGCAGGACTGTGGGTCTGAGGCAGGCCGAAGGGGTGCAGGCGTGGGTTGGGGCTCAGGCCGCCCTCGGAGTCACTGCTGTGACTGCTGGGGGGTGTCGGCGGTAAGTGCAGGTGGTCCACCGAGGCTGAAGAAGAGAGAGCACATTCCATTTACCACTGAACCGCAGCAAAGCAGGACAGGTATGCTGAACACACTTCCAACATCCACACAGCGGAAGCCAGAGGACAGGTGAACAGAACAACCGAACCTTGAGCTGAGCTGGGAACACCTCAAGGTGTGCGCGGCAGGGGCGGGGAGCCGGGGCAGCCCAGTGTACACGGGAGGAGGAAAAGCAGAGGAGAACAGACTCATGCTGCTTGTAGTGGCATAAGGAGACGCTGGAAATACATACCAGACACTCATAAAAAGGGTGGCTTGGGCGGGTAGGGAGAAATTAGGGTAAATTGTGACCAGCGGATAAGACTTTTCATTGTATTGTTTTTAGAGTTTATATAGTTGGATTTGTAAACCATGTGAATGCATGATGCACATTAAAAGAAAATCCTTTTTGAGAGAACAGCAAAATAGTTCAAATAATGCTATGTTCATATACGCAGGTGTCACTACCAGGCTCACCACCATGTATGGGAGGGGGGTGGCGCAGGGTGAGATCCGGAGGGGAATGCACCAAGAGCTGTGTGTGTATGAATGTATCTATCACTGTGAAGCTCACTGTGATGTATAATTATAATCCAGCAATAAAAGTATTAAACAAAAACCCAGTGAAACCTGGGGACCCTCTTAGGATGCTGGAGAAAACCCTAGGAGATTTTCTTCACTGAATAGAAAATCAGACATTCTCTATTTAGAAAACACTAAGCCCACTTTTTTTTAATTTTTAAGAAAAATTTAGTGATACCGAGAATTGAATCCAGGGGCATTCTACATCTGAGCTACACCTGCAGTCCTATTTTATTTATTTTTTATTTTTTTGACACAGGATCTCACTAAGTTGCTGGGGGCCTCACTAAATTGCTGAAGCTGGTCTCAAACCTGTGATCCTCCTGTCTCTGCCTCCCAAGTACTGGGATTATAGGCATGCACCACCACACCCAGCTACTAAACCCACCTTTAGACGCATGAGTAGGCATGGAGTGCAGGGGCACCGTCTCCCCAGAGCCTTTCCTCAGGGGGTGAGCCACACTCTGCGGGGCCAAGGGAGTCTCAGCCCTGGCCAGAGGACCTGCAGAGCAGCAGGCCAGCACCCTCGGGCCTCCCTCCCTTTTTTTCTGAACAGCGGATATTTCTGCTGTGCCAGCCACTGTGACTGAGCCAGGGGAGATAACCTTTGTGGGTCCTCTGCCCCCCCCCGCCAGGGGCCCCGGGACAATAGAGCCCTCAGTGCTGCAGCTCTGAACCTGGAAGGGCGCCCGCGTGCCTTCTGCACCTGGGTCTGTGCAGCGGCCAGGGGGCTGCCTGATGCTGAGCAAGGCTGCACTTCATCTCCTCTGCCTGCCTGCAAAGGGAGACTGCCCACGGTGTTCTGGACAGCAGGGCCATAGCTGCCCTGGGAGGTAGCAAACAGTGACCAGACCAGGCGCTGGCTGTCCTGAAAGACCGGAATGTCCCAGGTCACAGCAGGTGATGTCCCTTGTAGCCACCCCCTCCTGTCCCCACAGCCCCGACACATTTCCTTTCTCCTCTCTCTCTCTCTCTTTCTCTCTCATTCTCTCTCTCCTCTCCAACATCCTACTTCTTTCTAGGAGCTTCTTTTCCTTTTTCTCTGCCAAAGCCTTGCTAAAGAGCTCTCTGGACACTGTAATGTCTACGGGTTATTCTTACAGCTAAAGAATATTCTAAAGTAATCCTAGATACTCTATTCCCAACACTCTGCTGGCAGCTAAGCAGGTGAGCGTGTACCTTAACTCTATATGTGCTTGGCTAGAAAGTAGGAGTTCTGTGAGTGTTGACCAAGGTTTTCCATTGCCATGAATACTGTGGCACTTTATGATAAGAAAAACGAACACCCAGGAAGCCGTCTGACCTGTCAGAGACTCCAGCTGCCTGCCACCCTGTGCGTTACATCCCAGTGAGGGTACCAAGGGCTCCCCTGCCCCTCTCGCCTGACACTGGCCAATTATTCTGATGTTCTTCCCCTCTCCGAGCAGGGGTACCCCACAAAAGGCAGGAAGGGGATGCCAGGAAGAGGCAGTGAAGCACAGGTGAGTCTTGTCTTTCCCACCCACAGAGAGCTGCTGATCTGGCCACAGGTGCCTGGGTATCCAATTTCTAAATATCATCTGAAATGCCTCTCTTGGGTTACTGAAAGAGCCGGGGACAACAAGCTGCTTTGCCTAGAAACTCTGATGCATTCAAGGATATTGAATTTCCTTATCTCTCTTCATCCAGGATAATGAGGAAGGAATATGATTTACTTGGTTTTCGAAACACTTCTCCTCCAGTGACCCTGGATTCTGAAGCCACTGTGGAATTCATTGTTACGGTCATGACACTCTGTGAACCATATTACAGCGTATATTAAAAGAGCAAGATGCATTCGATAGTAATAACCAATGCTGTAAAAATGGCAGGGGTTGCTTTGAAGCAGTATATAAAGCTGAAAGGCATGAATGCATAGCACTCAATGTCAAGAAGTACGTCTCAATATAGGTTCCAGTCAACAGTATTTTTAAAACTTAACCCTTTCTTTACTGAGAGGGAAGGTAAATAAAGGGTCAATGCTGAATAAATGGTCAAAAATCAGATCCTGAGTTAGTTCCTAAGGGAATGAAGGTACATTATTCTCCTGTGAGAACTGCTCATATAGCACATTAGCACATTTATAGCGATAGCACACACACCTTTTCTATGATGACTGTGTACATTAGCTTCTTCTTTGTTGCCCACATGATGAATTAATTATACTTCTAAACATGTACTGATCAAATTATGTTATGTGCATGTACGACTATGTCACAATGAATCCCACTATTATGTATAACTATTATGCACTAATAAAAAAATTTGTATATTATGCACTAATAAAAAAAATTAAAAATAAAGTAGAAAGGGAGGTGACAGCATGCATAGAGTCACAGAACCGAGAAGAGCAGGATTTGTGCAGAGCACATGTATAAACAAGATCCGGAGTGTCCCTAGACTTCACAAGGCTCAGAGGTCTGCGTCCAGAGCAAATAGGTCAGGTAGAAACTGATGTGGAGAGAGAGAAAAAAGGCAAGCTCAAGAATGACATTATTGAGTTCTAAATGAATGGCAAGAGCACAAAGAGATGCGTAATTGGAGGCCATGAATATTCCAAATAAGACAGGGCTCCTTGAAACTTTTGTCATCCAAAATCAACATTTAAAAATGTTACCTACCTGGTCCAGGTAGGTAAACTATGAATTCACTTTACAGGGGGTTGAAACTGCAGTTGCTTTGCCAAAGCAAGTGCCTCTGTGGACTGCTGTGTATTTGAAGGGTTGTGGGAGGTTCACATCAAGAAGACACAGGGCAAAAGCGCTGCTCACCTGCACCCACACTGCAGCCAGCGGTCTCTATAGGGTTTGAAAACTCATCCTGCCTAGGAGGAAGTTCAGTGACACTTAGCTGGAAATTAAGCATGTGCCTATAGGGAAAGATAATATTTAGCTTCCAAAGTGTGTGTTTGGAATGAAGATTCTGAAGCACAGAGCTATTCTGTAAAGCAGGCTACAGTTATGGTACCAGCTAACCCAGCACTTGCCCATGAGCCCTTTCTCTTGGGACTGTGACCCTGCGGGTAGCTGAAGGAGCGCAGAGTGAGGGACGCACCTTCTTTAGGAGAGAAGTTGAGGAACTGATCCACTTCATGCGGCTCCAACTTAATCTTGGGAATAATTGTCTGGCACGAGGAATCAACCTGAAGGAAGAATTTCAAACATGATGCTTAAAAACTAGTAAAGGGCTTAAAGAAATGGAGGAGCGCAATCTGTCATTTGCGGCCTCCTCTGAGGCCGGCCCCCTCTCAGCAGTACAGCAGGGCATGGGCCGCCTCTAGTTCTTACCCCTCTCCTCACTGCCAAAGCTGGCACTACAGCCAATGCAGCCCTCTGGACCCTACCACGGAAAGCCCAAGGTGCACTTGTCAGCGCATCTTCCTATTGTTTTTGTGGTAATCTAAAAGCATTTTATCACAAAATATTCTGAGAAAATTTTTTTTCTGTGGTACTGGGGATTGAACCCAGGGGCATTCTACCTCCGAGCTACACCCCCGGCCCTATTTTTTATTCTTTACTTTGAAACAGGGTCTCACTAATTTGCAGAGGGCCTCACTAAGTAGCTGAGGCTGGCCGCGAACCCAGATTCTCTGGTCTCAGCCTCCCAAGTACTGGGATTACAAGCGTGCGCCATCATGCCCGGCTTCTGGGAAATTTTTAATGGGCCACAAGCCTCCCGTTTTCCTGCCGTTGGGACTGTGTACAGCTAGCCACATCCCTCCTCTCCTGACTTCCCAATGACTGAGGACATCTAACCATGGAATACTTAGCAGGGAAAGGAGAGGAGTTATCTGGTCCGTACACAGGGAGCACCGCCATGATCCTGAGCTCTGTTAGTTACATATGCACTTAAAAACCAACTGAACTAAAATCTTGAGAAGCAAGGAGACCAATAGGGATCTCAGGAGCCCAGCCGGTGGAGACTCAGGGAGCTACTGAGAAAGGAATCCTAGAGGGCAGCCACAGAGGTCTCTGTCTACAACCCCTCATCTACACAGTGAGGAGGCAGGGGTGCATCTGTGGACCTACTGACTCTGCGATACCTTTTCCAGAACAGGTAGACATTAGGTTTGCTCACAGCATATCTGACTCATGATTGTTAAGGGAGTCATTGTTTATAACCTGCAGCTTTGAACTTAGGAAAGCTAGGGCTGGCTTCCAACACTTGTAAGAAGATATATGAACATGATTCTGGTCCATCATTAGACACTGAGGATACCGAGAAAGAGGGCAGAGTAGAATTAAATTCTACTTGCTATAGGCATCAACTGGAGCAAGGAAGAAATTTCTGATTTCTTGTTTCCCGGGAATAACACAACATGAATCAGTAGGTGGGAGATTCCTGAACTGGGTAAGGACAACTCAGTACTGAAATAGGGAGCTAAAATACTACACAGGACCTAGCATTCCCAAGAGCCACGGCGCTGTAAGACATGGGTTGTACCGTCACCCTACCACTTCTGGTCCACTTGCTTAAAAATCAGTCCCATCGGAAATTTTGTGTTTATCATGTATAGTCATCTGTCATTTTTTTGTAATAGCAATCACAGAAAAAAGTGAAATCAGCTTTACTACTAATTTTTGTGGACAATGCCTTTCAAGGTTGTGATATAATCAATGCTGATACCAAGTCAACATATTCTGGATCTATTCCTGCATACATTCATATATACATAGTTATATACCCTTAGATAGACACAGCCTTATTGGAGAATGAAGATTTGTATCATTTGATCCAACCTATTTATACAGAAGAAAATTGAATATACCCCAGAATTCCTTTCCAGAGGGGGTTCCTCCTTTTCGAAAGGGGTGGAGATGGCTGTGATGGTCAGAGTGACAGAGGGAACAAGTCCAGGGGGTGGCTCCTCTGTAATAGGCTCTGTCTTGATGGTGGTCGAAGGGAAGTCCGTAGACAGGTACCATTTCTCACCTTCCACTTCCTCTGTGGGAAAAAGACAAGCAACACATGAACTTGTTCAGGGCATCGGGTAAAAGCAAAATGAATGACCACTGACCTTCCTCATAGAACAAAGCTCCTACCAAAAGATTACTGAGAGGAGAACAAAAGGAAATAAAATGAGGATGTGAGAGAGGAGATAAATGGACGGAGGAAGAAATGGCAAAGTAAGAATCTTTATTTGTCTACTCCTGTATATGAGTATGGCTGAAGAAACTCTGGAAGGATTACATACCAAAGAAAGAGACTTGGCTTCCTGGGCAGAACACACGAAAGGTACTAGGTAGGTGGAGAACAGGATGGGAGGGAGGATTTTCATTGTGGAATGAGTCACCTTTGGGTTCTCAAACTAAGCGAGTGTGCAATCTATTTACAAATAAATCCATAAGCACGGTTAGAAATAAGAAAAAAGGTAAGCCGGGTGTGGTGGTGCATGCTTGTAATCCCAGTACTTGGGAGGCTGACACAGGAGGATCGCAGGTTCGCGGCCAGCCTCAGCTACTTAGTGAGACCCTGTTTCAAAATAAAGAATAAAAAATAGGGCTGGGGGTATAGCTTGGAGGTAGAATCCCCAGTACCAGAAAAAAGAAGAGAAAAGAAAAGAAGAGAAAAGAAAAAAAGAAAAGAAAAGAAAAGAAAAGAAAATGGTTGAATGGTTGGTGACCCAGGTCTGAGGACAGAGGACCTTTCCTCTCTCCAGGGACCAGTTGCTTGTTTTCTTGGTTGTTCTTGTTTTCCTTCCCACTCCCTAGTTTTCATCTTCTGTTTTTGCTGTGATTCTACCCATGCCTTAAACCTAGGCCGACTTCCAGAAACTCTGCTCAGCCCTTCGGAAAACTTGAGCGTTTGGAACACGGATCTGCCCTTTGCTGACATGGATAAAGTGCTCATCCAGGGAAGGGCCGGTCTGGGCAAGGCTGGCTCTTGTCTTGTCACCAAGGCCGGCATGGTTATCATCAGGCTGGAAACAGATAACAGCCAAGAGACAGACAAGACGGAGCAGACAGACATCGCTCACCAAAGGCACAGTCTTCTGGAAGTTTAAGCAGCTGGAACCTCAGCCCAGCCCTGAAAAGCAGGGAGGGGACAGGATAGCAAAGCCAAGAAGGCCAGAGACGGGCACAGAACAAGGAAAACCAGCAGTGGTTCCCAAAGTCCGCACCCCTCGCTCAGACCAGTTATTCTAAAATGAGGTGTAAGTAGAGAAAGAGCCAAGATATGTTTCTGCTTTATGACAACGTTTAATCACACACCCACACACTTAGTGACCCACTTTGTTCAGGGCAGCAAAACTGTTCCCATGATGAAATTACATGTGAGTATCTAACTCTGGTCTTCTTATGAAAAGGTGCATGCATGAGAAGAATTCAGAACTGCTAGAAGAGGGAAGGGTGGGAACTGCAGCTAATAGATCAAGTTCGCCGGGCGTGGTGGCGCACGCTTGTAATCCCAGTACTTTGGGAGGCCGAGACCGGAGGATCCGGGTTTGCGGCCAGCCTCAGCTCTCTCTCTCTCTCTCTCTCTCTCTTTCTCTCTCCCTGTCTTTCTCTTTCTCTCTACTTAGTGAGGCCCTCCGCAATTTCGTGAGACCCGGTTTCAAAATAAAGTATAAAAAAATAGGGCCGGGGGCGTAGCACGGAGGTAGAACGCCCCTGCGTTCAATCTCCGGTACCACACACAAAAAAAATAGATCAAGTTCACAATTAGGAAAATTGTATTTCAGAAGCAACTTTGTTCAAGCACAGAAAAAGTGAAGTTCACATTCACAAAGCGATGTTTTGCTTTGAGAATGAGTTCTGTGAGCTGCGGAGTGCCATGGTGTGATGGGGGGATTTCCGTCATTCTAGGGTGTGGGCGACATCCTGGTGAAGAGGGGGAGGGAGGGAACAAAGAGCCTTTTGATGGCAGCCAGAGGAGGGAGACCACACTGTACTTGACACAGAATTCTGCTGACCAGATGGGCGCCCAGGTCAGCTTAGAGATGCAACAGGACCATGGGCCAAAAGAAGACTAACGCTTCTCCCAGAAAGAGCTCAGGAACCAGAACTTTGCGCTGCCAAGAGAACCCGCTTAGGGCAGAGTCGGGAAAGGGTTGGAGAGACAGAGCGAGTGTAGAACATGCTTTCTCTACTCAGCAGGGAGGCCATGAGGCCTCAGCTTCTTGAAATCAACACTTAAAGGGCATCCGCATTGAGCAATATTTATCCCTGGCTGAGGCTGGAAGAGAGAAAGAAGAAATACAGCCCGAGTGCCTAGGGCCATGATCAGTAGACACATGCCTGAGAAAACGGTCCCAGGCAATTACCAGGAAACTGTGAGATCAGGCTAGATCCCCGACAGTGCAATGGAGGTGTCTGTGAGCCACTTAATTCACAAGGCGAACGAAAGATAAAGCAGAAATCAACGCAAAAGGTAAATACAAAATTGCAAGAGAAAAATGAAGCCCAGTGATGAAGTCAGTTCTTCCAATTCAGGAAACCATCCCTAACACACGCACACATTCATAAAACAAGTCAGGACACCCAATGCTCTTAATGCTCGGTGTCCTATAGCTTTATTTATTTATTTTGTGGTACTAGGGATTAAACCCAGGGGTATTATACCTCTTGGTTACACCCACAGCCCTATTTTATTTTTTATTTTGAAACAACAGGATCTTGCTAAGTTGCTGAGGGCCTTGCTAAGTGGCTGAGACTGGCCTCAAACCTGCAATTCTCCTGTCTCAGCCTCCCAAGTACTGGGATTACAGGTGTGCAACACCACCCCTAGCCATTCCTATTTTAAAACATAAATATAGCCGGTGTGGTGGCTCATATTGTAATCCCAGTACTTGGGAGGCTGAGACAGGAGGATCGCAGGTTCGCGGCCAGCCTCAA
>PVJS01016517.1:0-21203 GCA_004027185.1 Glis glis | reverse complement strand
TGTGAGACCCTGTTTCAAAATAAAGAATAAAAAAAAATAATAGGAGGCTGGGGGTGTAGCTCGGAGGTAGAATGCCCCTGGGTTCAATCCCCAGTTCTGCAAAAGAAAAAAAAACATAAGTATAATCACTGCTGTCTCTGCGGATGGAGACCACAAAGCAAGCAAGGGCCCCTGAGATGCAGAAGGAAACCTTCTCTCTCCAAGATTACTGAACTCATTCAAATGAGGAATTCCAGGAATCTGCCTCGATTTCCCTGAGATTTTCCTAAGGACAAACAACTGTTGTTTGCTTCCTGCTTCCACTCCAGTAGAGCAATTTAGTCCTGTACCTTGAAAGATGTTTTAGAAAGGAGATTAAGGCCATTGAGCTAGCTCAAGGATATCGTTTTATAGATGAGGAGACGGACATGCAAGTCCCCATCACACTGCAAATCAGCGGCAGAACCCTGATCACTGCCTCCCCCCAGTGTTCTTTCCACTAAGCAAACGACTCAACAGGTGGTGTGATAGTTAATCTAATTTGTCAACTTGACCGGATCATGGCACACCCAAGATCATGTGACTTTGGGTGTGTAACAGCAGATTAAACAGAAAGTCCTGCCCTAAATGTAGGCAGCAGGGTTCTGATAGGTGCAGGACTTAGATAAAAGAAGGAGAAAGCTGCGTAGAGGGATGCACGACTCTTTCCGAAGAAAACGCATCTGCTGTCGTCTGAGATCATCGGTCTCCAACTTCGCCCTTTCTCTGAAGAGCTTCTTGATCTTCTGCTCTCGTCTGAGATAGTCGGCCTCCAGCCCTTCGAACTGAAACTTCACCATCGTTTCTCCGAAGAGCTTCCTGATCTTCACATCTTGGACTAGGACTGAATTAGTGGTTTCTCCGATACTAAGACTCCAGCTCTTAGACCGCTCGACCAGCTACTGGTTCCTCTGACTCTCCATGTGCAGTCGGAACTCGGGACTACATTGTAAGCTGATCTGATAAATCCCTTTTTCCATATACTCATTCTGTTAGTCTACTGAACCCTGACCAATACAGGTGGATAAAGATTTATGCATAATTACGCTCCTTGCGTCATCATTTATGATCACAAAACATTAAAGAACAAGGGAAAGGTCAAGTCGATGATGGTGCATTTGTATAATGGAATATTTATGCAGACATTAATATTGCCTGTATAAGGCCTCTTAATAATAAAGGAAAGGTCTACGATGCCCAGGAAATATCTGAGTATGATACTAGTCTATTAATGAGGAAAGTAAAACAAAAGAGACAAAGGACCTATGCCAAAATAGTAAACATGTATGGATAATCATTCAGGACATGTGTGACATTTTTTTCTTGTTCTTTGTATTTTACAGTATTTCTAAATTGCCAGTATTAGGAAATGGTTGTCTCTAGGTATTACACATGGACATGGCCTCTTCTGCTCTATCCCATGCTGTAGGATGGCAATGATTGGATAGAAATTCAAATGGCTCAAGAGTAAGCGACATCTAATATATGTAAATAAGCTGCATTACTGGCTCTAGGTCTTCAGTTTCCCCTCCACCCATGTCTTTTGCTATGTAATTTTTGAGTACCCTCCCCTTGGCCATGTGACTCAACTTAGCCAATGGCATGTTAGCTTCTTAACACAAGCAGATTCTTGAAATGTGCTTGTTAAGACTGAGTTTCTGCCAGCTGGTCATGGTGGTGCACGCCTGTAATCCCAGTACTTGTGAGGCTGAGACAGGAGGATCGCAGATTTGAGGCCAGCCTTAACAATCAATTTAGCAAGACCCTCAGCAACTTAGATCATGTTTCAAAATTAAAAAGGACTGGGGTGTAGCTTGGTGGTAGACTGCCCCTGGTTTCAATCCCTAGTACCAAAAAAAAAAAAAAGTCTGGGCTTCTGTTCTTGTAGTTGTGCCACTAGCATAAGAAGGATGCACAAGAGTAATCTACCGATCCTGGGAGAAGGATGACAGACACACAGATGAAAGTCACCCCCAGATGAGCTTAACCAAGATCAGCCAACTCCCTTCAGGCCTTAGAGATGACAGAGAATCTAGCTGAAACTAGCAGAGTCATTCAGCTGACCCCCAGGCACATCAGCCAACCTCCGCAAGGGATGGATGTGAAGAATGATAATAAAATGATTTCTATTTAAAGTACTGAGGTTTGGGATAGTTTGTTATGCAGCTGATACAGCATGGCTGAATGTCTGAACAAGAAACAACATCTTTTACATCAAAGTCTATTACAATAAAATAATTGCATTGATTTCCAAAATAATTCCTCTAAAACATCAGCTGTGAAGCAATAAATACTTGTAGAGTGGCTGATTAGACCAACCAGTGAGATAATAAAATAAATGATATCAGATGAAGAAAGTCAGCCAGTAAGTAGTTTGGTGAGAAATTTCAACAGCAGTTGGAACTAGAGAAGAGAGCTTTTATTCTGAACTACTGGGTGTTGGCTTTTACTCTGTCCCCAGTAGAAATAAATATCAACTGAGAGAAAATGAAATCACAAACATAACCTATGAGGTAGGGGCTTAACAAAAGATGGAGCAAAGGAGGAGTAGGTATTGCAACTTTCCCACGCAACTTCTTTTTTTAGTTTAATTTTATTAGCAAAAAGATCAGTAGGGCCACCAAAGCTTAGAAACAGAATTATCCTTGGCTATTTGAACAACTGGCTTAATTACAAAAGAAAGAATCACCAGACACACTGTATTCTATAATTTTTAAATCCTGAAGCTCTGATACTGAGTGAAAAACAACAATGTTCTTCCTGAAATTTTTACACACTTTTTAAAGTTTCATTTCAGATGGAAAACGGATGTTGATAAATTTAGTAGTGCCTACCATGGAGCATAAGAACAATCCCTGTATCACCTAATTTTATTTAAATAGCTTCCTGTCAAAGGTCAAACTCAAAGGTCAAATCTCAACACCACCTTAGCTGTCAGCAAGGACACAAAAACAAGCCACTGTCTCGTGGCAGGAAACAAGTCCTGAACATCCAAGGGCAAAACAGAGGCGACATCAGCAGTGGGGCTAGACGCCAAGATTCAAAACATCAAGTGGACAGGGAGACTCAAGGCCAACACATGACGATGCCAAAATTCAGATCCTCAATCATTTCCAAACAAAGTTTGGAAGAGTAGTTATTGATAACTAGATAGTTATCCAGATAACTACACTGAATAGATACTGATTCTGGGGAAATTTAAAGAAAAAAAAGTCAAACTTTGAATTGAGTTGGCAGCATCTTTATAAATATGTTTACACACACATACAAACACATACGCATACACAATGTATAAAAAAAAAGAGTGGTCATACTTTATTGTGTGTGTGGTACTGTGGATTGAACCCAGGGGCATTCTATCTCTGGACTACACTCTCAGCCTTATTTTATTATTTTTTATTTTGAAACATGGTCTCACTAAGTTGGGGAAGGCCTCACTAAGTTGCTGAGGCTGGCCGTGAACCTGTAATCCTCTTGTCTCAGCCCCCCAAGTACTGGGATTACAAGCATGCGCCACCATGCCTGGCTGGTCATACATTCTTAAAAAGATAAATCACATAGGGCAAATATACTATATAGTGCATATATATCCACTTATTACTTCCATAAAGAAGAAATGTCATAAATTACATATGTGTGCCCCACCTAAATCCTTCAGCATTTGATTTGTTTGCCCTTTGAATATTTTCAAAGGCATTGCCAAATCTTGGCCACTTTTTCACATAAAAATCTCCCGAAGAAAAAGATGCTAAGGCTGGGTTCTGGATACTAGTGGCTCAGGGCAAAAATTCAATCAAATGTGTCAGAATCATTAAAACTACAGCCCACTCTATGGGAGCTGGAGGCCTGTCTTCCCACACAGTCCCCTTCCTGAGCACCCTCACCCCAAAATGACTTCCAGTTAATAGTGGGAAGAGGTGCTGATACTGGTGAAACTAGCAAACACTATAAGTATTTACCATGTGCTGGGTATTGTTCTAAGTGTTTTGCAACTATTAGTTAATTTAGTCCTAAGAATAAACATGTGAGGTAAGTACTACCTTTACCCCCATTTTACCAACAAGAAAACTAACAAATGAAATTACTCGCCCAAAGCTACATAGCAGTTAACGGCAGTCCTGGGATTCACTTGGGATGAACTAGCTCTGTGGTGGTCTGTGCTTCTATTACCTTAACATACTGCTTTCTAACAGAGCAATGATTACATTGATCTCTAGCCAAGAGTGATCATTCTTAATTAATTTTATTTTGATCCCACAATTAACCACTGGAAAAAAAATAAAAATATTGGTTGCTTTTGTACTTCTCATCTTAGTTTATACTGACTTCAAATCAAACGTTTCTTAGATGAAGAGTCCTAGTTTTTAAGACTAATTCATAATAGCTAAAATGTGTCGAGTATTTATTATGTGACAGGCACCCATTATGTACTGAATGGGCTCCGGGATCAACAGATTTCTATCAGCTATCTCCCTGCCTCCGTGTCCTTTCTGTGCTGTACATACACAAGCTCTTTCCCTGGCTCTTGTCATTCTTGTTACCATTTGGTAAAATGTGTATTTAATTATGCAGAAATCCACATAAAAGCAATAACAATCATAGCTAATATTTATTCCGTACTTTCAAGTTGCCAGATACTGTTCTAAGGACTCAATAAGTATTAACTCATTTAATCCCTATGAGGGATTACGATGAGGCAAGTATTATTGTTATTATTTATATTATTATATTAATATAATAATGTATTTATATTATATTATTACTAATTAATTATAATAATTATTAATCAATTATATTATATTAATTATTATTTATATCATTGTATTAATATAATATATTTATATTATATTATTAATAATTCATTATAGTAATTATATTAATTAATATTATATTAATTAATTATATTATTAATAATATATTTATATATTAATAATATTTATATTATTGTATTAATATAATAATATAGGTAATATAAATATTATTATTGTTGTTGTTGTTGTTGTTGTTGTTATTCCCATTTTAAAGACCTGGAAAGTGAGACACAAGAGCTAACTGAGCACCTCATCCAAGATCACACTGTGAGCGAGTGGCGGAGCCCTGATCAAGTCCCTGCGCTCTGATGCTGCAGTTGAACGCCGTACTCCATCACTGTTCTGCGTTTAGCTTCTCAGGTTCTCCTGCAGGGTACTCTATTTTAGAGTATGGATCAAATTAATGTCCATAGAAAAAATGACTGATTTCAAAGGATTTACTTAGTGTACACGTACACATGAAACTCTCATGTATTTTTTTATTTTTCTTCCTTGAAGTTATAGCTTTCATTCATGAATAACAATTTTGACCCCTTTATGGGTCATTGTAATTATACATCATAGTAAGATTGAAGTGAAACGCGGACGTGCACACAGCACTTGGTGCGTTTCCCTCCGCATCCCCAACCCCTCCACCTCCCTGTAGCTTTAGCGAGATTGATAGTGACACCTTCATATATGGATGTAACATTATTCAAACTATTTCCTTCTTCAAACCTCCTTTTTCTCCTCCACGCCTCTTGCCCCCCACTCCCCTCCCACTCTTCTACTGGTCTCTCTCTTCATTTATCTGAAATCCCTTTGTTTCCTATTTTCTCTCTAGCTTTGACATCTGAGACAAAACATACAACCTTTGACTTTCTGAGACTGGATGATCTCACTTAGCATAATATTCTCTAGTTCCATCCATTTTCCTGCAAATGACATAATTTTGTTGTTCTTTATGGCTGAGTAAAACTCCATTGTGTGTATATGCCACATTCTCTTTATCCATTCATCTGTTGACGGACACCTAGATTGGTTCCATAATTGATTATTGTGAATTGTGCTGCTATATTTTAATTGCTACGTAGTTGTAGCATTGCTTTCTTGTATTATTCTAGCTTTGCAAAGGCTAGGAAGACGAAGGACTTGTTATGTCACTATCTTTTTTAAGATGGAAGCATCATATTTTTTACCTATGTTCCTCTGCTTGTCCTACCCAACCACAACCTGGTTCTTTCTTCAACCCACCCATGGCAAAGGACCCAGTTCATATGTAGATGATGAACGCATCTTCCTTTCTACCCCAGAATCTATCCCCTCTAAGATGACTGATGCTCTCGTCACCAGCTCTAACTGAATGTGATGAAGATACTGCGACTTATCTCGTCCCTGTGACCGACTTTCAGGCCCCCCTCCCAGGGTACATGTCAACCTGGAGATTCCCACCAACCCTGGGAAGCAGAAACCTAAGTCACCCATGACTCATCCCTGCCCCTTTCCCAGCACCCGCGACCCTGTGCTAATCCTGCTGCCGGTTCACTGAGCATTTGGAAATCCATGTTTTCTGTGCTGTCCATGCCATACACCTTCCCATTTCTCCCTGGACGAATGATTCTCTTCTTCTCATCTCCAAAACACACCATCTCACTTTGCTCAGATGCTGTTTCCTGCCACGCAGTGATCAAATCCCAAGTCCTTGTCCCCCTCCAGCCTGTCCCACTTACCCCATGTGACTTCACACCAGCACCACCTGCTCACCTCTAACTCACGGATGACTATTTTCATGCCCAACTGTGAAAACAGCTCCAAAAATTTAGGGGATCCACACTAAGTCGGCCCACCCAGTCATTCCTGGCTCCTGCAAGCCCCAGAAGCCCAAAAAGACTCATCAGAAGGAAAATGATTACTATTTACGCTCCTGGTCCATCCTCTGCAGCCCTGAGACAGCCGGAGTTACAGTCCCTTAATCCATCCTAAATAAAGTTACCTTGACTTGTGTGTGGTACAAATACAGTAGCAGATTGTTTCTGTATTAGTCTACTTTATGCTAAGGTCCAATGATATGATATATGTTTAATTTTTAATTAAAATATTTTTTAAAGTTTTGAAACAGGGTCTTGCTGGGTTAAGTTGCTGAGGCTGGCCTCGAACCTGAAATCCTCCTGTTGCAACCTCCCAAGTACTGGGATTACAGGCAAGCACCACCATGCCTGGCACAGATACATACATATAAAATCTTTGTTCTTATATCATCTTGGAGGATGGGGTCACATCCTGTTCTTTCTGAATGGTCTTAGTCCGGCCCTATGAAGTTTTTTCTTTAGGAAGAACATTGAAATGAAAGAACAAAGAACATGTCTATCTAGTGCTATAGTTTGCATCTTAAATGTTCCCCTGAAGGCCCACATGTTAAGGGATTGGTCCCCAGCTTGGCACCACTGGGAGGCAGTGGAAACTTTAAGAGGCGGGGCCTAGTGGAAGGCATTAGGTCATTGAGGACATGCCCTTGAAGGGATTATGGGACCCGGTCTCTTCCCCTTCCTCTTTCCTCAGGTGAGCAGTTCTGTTCCACCACGTGCTCCTGCCGTGATGAGCTGCCTCACCACAGGCCCAAAGCAGTAGAGCCACTGAAACCTCCCAAACTGTGAGCCAGGATGAACCTTTCCTCTTTATAAGTTTATCATCTCAGGTGTTTGTTATAGTAACAGAAAGCTGAGTAAACACCTAGCTAGCATCCCAATTTAATTACAAAGGAACAGGCAGGCGTGGTAGCACATGCCTATAATCCCAGTACTTGGGAGGCTGAGATAGGAGGGTCCCAGGATCAAGACTAGCCTCAGCAACTTAGCAAGACCCTGTTTTAAAAAAATAAAACAGGGCTGGAAGTATAGTTCAGAGGTAGAATGCCCTTGGGTTCAATCCCCATTACTGTCAAAGAAAACTAATAACAATAATAATAATTACAAAGGACCATGATTAAAATCTAGTACTAATATTGAGATTCTCCATGGGGTAGGGTACAAGGCTTGGTCATTTAAATATAACCTTCTATTCTTCAAAGCACAAAAATATCCATGAATATTTCACTGGGCTATTTATGCTTATCTCTTTTAAGCTCCTCAATTTTTTTCATTTTTATTTTCTAAGTTTTTAGTAGGACAGAAAGCCCTGCTGAGCATCTGGCTAAGGCTCCACCGTGAGGCGAACGGGGAGCGAGCAGGAGGCTGTTTGGCTGGCGCTGTGAAGGGCGAGCCCACACTCCTGGGCTTGGTTCCTGTGGTCACTGAGCCACATGAAGCTCAGTCGGTCCAGTGTTTCAGAGAAGTCCACCTGAAACAGACAAGTCCTGTGGAATCTTAGTCCAGTGTTTCTTAACCTTTTTGTGAGTCACAGAATCTTTTGAGAATCTAAAAAAACAAAAAAAGCTATAAAGGCGGTTGCCAGAAAAATTAACTAATGTAGATAGCTCAAAATTTTGTATACAGTTTTAGGGAATCCAGAGTCCATCTGAGGTCCATCAGATGATAGGAAAAGAACATCTACAACATCTACAGCTACAGGCAAGGAAGGGAAGGGTGCTGAGACAGGAGGAAGGGATCAAGGAAGGAAAAGGGGGGGAGAAGGGTTATGGTGGGAGGGAGAAGAAGAGGGGAGGGGGAAGAAGGAGAGAAAGATAAACTCCAATAAACTAGGCCTCTATGTAACTGTGTCATCACAATTTTTTAAGCTTAGAAGCAGTTACAGAAGAGCTGCATTTAATCTAAGTAAAACTGGACAAGATTTGAATCACTGGCTTCCCCAAGTATAATGAAAACTCACTCATGATCCATCACTAGAGGCACAGACTCCTAGTTTTGCTCAGGCTATTATCAATTAATAAAGAATAACAGACTTAGTGCAAATAGCTATTCGTGTGTGTGTGTGTGTGTGTGTAGGGGTTACTGGAGATTTAACCCATTGGTGTTCTACCTCTGAGCTACACCTCCAGCCCTAATTTTGTTTTTTGTTTTTTTTTAATGGCATCTTACTAAGTTGCTGAGACTGGCCTTGAACCCGCAATCCTTCTGCTTTTCAGCCTCCCAAGTACTGGGATTACAGGTATGCATCACCATGCCTGGCTCCCAAACAGCTATTCTTAAATGCCACATATTTACCTGTTGCCTAAATAATGACCATTCTTCTTTGGCAGGGTGTTTTTCTGCTTTGACTGAGCACTTAGACTTGGAAGGACCTGATCCCACCACCCCCTTGGCTTAAGTTGGGGTTTAAATGAATAAAGTTATTCTGCTCCCAAACATTTTCCCATCCTTAAAACTCAGAAAAATAACTGAAGCTAAGAACTAGACAAGGCCTGGCTGGGCAAGTTCCCCCTCCATTCAGCCATACCGCCTAACTTGGATGTCACACTTATGAACCAGATACTATCCCACATTTGCTATCCTCTACTTAAACAACAACAACAACAACGAAGGCCTTTGCTGGTTTCAGAAAGTAGCTTTTTCTCAGAGAAAACATTGGTACTTCAACAAAGATGAACTGTGGACCAGAAGCCCTGTGCAAAATCTATCAAACCTCCCCCGCCGGTGCTCAGCGGATGACCAGCACCGCCTGCTGCAGCTGTGGGGTCTATAAATAGCACCAGGTGCCAGCTGGGGGATGAATGGTGTGTGCTTTGGCCTCATGATAAGAAAGGCTTCCTGAAAAATACCTGATTGTTCCCCCCCCCCACCACACACACACACACATACACTAAGCGAATGCCACAGGCGGCACCCATGATTCTTTTATGTTGCATTTAAATTCATTAGAATAAAACTTAAAAAAAATGACATCATGGAAGAGGAAAGAACCTTCTACTTCAGGAAATCTGCTCACTTGCAATCATTTCACGAGGGATCTTGTTCAAAAGCCCTCTGCTCTCCATCTGCTTCCCGCCAACCATCTCCCTGGGACTAACAGCAGGCAGTGCCCCAAGGCTCAAATGAAATTCGCCTCATTCATGCAACTCTTCCTGTAATCCTCAATAGGTGTGCGCTCTCTCCTGGGAACATATACAGTTTAATTTCCTCTTGGGGCGCTGCTCACATTCTGCCTGGTAAGATATTGGGGTACGTGACGTTTTCACCGGACTCTGAACTTCTTATGGGCAGGGTGTAAGTTTCTCTGTTGTGGGGACACAACTACCTAGAACAGCACTTGGCACACAGTAGGCATTCAATAAACATATGTGGAATTGAAAGGCAAAGTTCTTCTTTCATGTCTGTTTAGGCCATCTCCAACCTGAATATTCTAGAACAGCGAGGCTGCTGAACGGCTGACTCCTCCACAGATGGTAACGGTCCTAACGCGACATGGGTATGCTTCTCCCACTCCTGCTACAGGACTTCTGTGCTGCTGTCTCCTCTGCCTAGAGGCCTCTTCCTGAGACATACACCTGCTTCTTTCTCTCTCTTGCTGGTTTTTGCTCAAATGTCACCAGCAACACAAAGTCTTCCCTGTCTATCCTAATTCAAATTTCAGCTCTCTCCTGCCTCTCTAGCAACTTTTTTATTCTTTTTTTTTCTGACTTATTTTTCTGCATATCAGTAACTGCTATCTACAAGGTACATTCTAAAAAACAATAGCAATGGGATTCATTTAAAAATGGACCATAAGCCAGGTGTGGTGGTGCACGCTTGTAATCCCAGTAATTGGGAGGCTGAGACAGGAGGATAGCAGGTTCGCGGCCAGCCTCAGCTACTTAGTGAGGCCTCCACAACTTAGTGAGACCCTGTTTCAAAATAAAGAATAAAAAATAGGGCTGGGGGTGTAGCTCAGAGGTAGAATGCCCCTGTGTTCAATCCCCAGTACAGCAAGAAAAAAAAAGGACCATAAAGCATTCATGAAATACCTACTTGTATTTGGCACTGTGCTCAACCCTGTCTTGACTGTATGAGTATCCTAACTACTATCTAAAGAACCATTTCTATTCGTTGGTCCTCAAAAACCAGCTCCTTCTGGTTTATTCTCTTTAGGGGATTATAGTCTAAGATAAATTCACAGAATCTAACTGACATGTACAGAACAAACTAACAAAAATAGAAGAATGCACTAGTAAGTTGCGTATTGATGGCTAGTATAGTAGTAACAGCTAAGAAGTAACGCCTAAGTATCTGTTAGATTTCACTGTAGAACACAGGTTGGTAAATTACGAAATCCTCTACAAAGCCTTCTGGAACGCCTAAGGTCCTCTTGTCCTCTTGCAGCTCTTGGTTTTAAATAATAATAATTGCGGCCGGGCGTGGTGGTGCACGCTTGTAATCCCAGCACTTTGGGAGGCGGAGATCGGAGGATCCGGGTTTGCGGCCAGCCTCAGCTCTCTCGCTCTCTCTCTCTCTCTTTCTCTCTCTCCCTGTCTCTCTCTCTACCTAGGGAGGCCTCCGCAACTTTGTGAGACCCGGTTTCAAAGTAAAGTATAAAAAAAATAGGGCCGGGGGTGTAGTGCGGAGGTAGAATGCCCCTGAGTTCAATCCCTGGTACCGCAAAAAAAAAAAAAAAGATAATAATAATTGCAACAACAGCTAAGAACAACATCCTTACTATCAGTCAGGTCCTGGGCTAGGCTCTGAAATAGGTTATCATACTTAATCCTCAGAAGAAGGCACAAGTCAGTTGTTATGATCCTAGTTTGACACATGAGGAAAAGTTAACTAAGCTGCCAACAGCTAATCTGTGGTAAAGTAAAATCTGAAACGAGGACTGACTACAGAGCACATAGCCTCACACGAGTCCAGCTGTCATGAGTCCAGCCTTTTTATGACCCATCAGGTACCTGTTTAACTCCCCTCTTGATAAGTCCTGTGAGAGCAATGAACAGATACTTTTCTCTGTATTTCCTTCAGTGCCTGACACCTGAACTCAAGAACATGTTAGTGAATGGCTGGCAATGATGTAAGGCACCAATAATATGGGGTGGAGGAGTTCAGACACTGAAGAGAGCCACTGCACAGACACCAGTGTGAGGGAAGGTGGGAGTCAGCTTCCAAGATGGCCCCAGTGATGGCCGCTTCCTGGCATTCACCTTCTTGTACCACAATAGACCAGTCCTGGCCTGTGTGACCAACAGAGAACCTTCCCCGGCCAGGTCAGTGCTGGCTCACCCAAGAGCGGTGACATGCTGTGTTGACATTTGAGCAGCCCCAGGGAGAGGCCCACACAAATAGCTACCGGTTGGCCAGCACTGACTCGACCGTGTGAGTGAGCCACCTTGGAAGTAGACCCCTGACCTGGGAAAGTCTTCAAATGACGTCGCCTCAGGCAGCCCATGATTTCAGCCTCATGAGAGATCCTGAAGCAAACCTACATGGTGAGCCACTCCTGAGGACTTAACAGAAATCATGAGGTAGGCAATGGTTATTATTGTTCTAAGCCATTAATTTGGGGGGAGATTTGTTACACAGCAATAGGTAACTAATACAAGAAACATGGCGCATGAATTCCACAGAGGATGTAGGACTGGAAACGGAGATATCCAAGGAATTGAGGGAGTGATACACAGGCAAAGCAACAAAGAGGACATGGAGGAACCTGAAGTAAAGGCAAGTCCAACTGTTACAAAGAACCACCCCACAAAGATCCTAAGACTGGAAGATATCTCGGTGGTTAGTTAGTCTAACCACTCATTAAAAGCTGAAGTCCACTCATAAAATAGTAAAACTAAGGCAGGGGATTGCATGAGTTTATCTAGGCTGAAAGGTAGATAGAAGAAGGCTGACTTCCTGTAGCTTTCCTGCATGTAGTGAGAGATGAGGAATGAAGGACATGTAGTGTCTTCTCCTGCATGTAGTGAGGAAGGAGGATGAAGAAGTCATCCCTCCTTATCTGTGGTTTTGTTTTCCATGGTTTCACTTACCCACAGTCAATCGTGGTTGAAAAATATTAAGTGGAAAATTCTAGAAATAAGCAATTCACGAGTTTTAAGTAAACTCTGTTATAGAATGTCACTATAATAATATACAATGTCACGAGGATAAGGAGAGACAACTGTATGTACTCATGACAGAGACCATATCCCTGCATATTAACCAGGGTCATTCCTGAAAGTAATTTACATAAGAAATTGAGAGAGGAGCAGGAGGAGATAGGAGGAGGGGAGAAGAAAGAGGAAAAGGAGTCAGGAGGCGATGCAATAGAAGAAACGAAGGCAGAAGCAGAAGGAGGGAAAGAAAAAGAAGGAGGAAAAAGAGGAGAACAAGAGGAGGAGGAATAAGAAGACAACAGAAGGAGAAAGAGACACGGGAGGTGGAAGAAGCTGCTTTGCTGAAAGGCTGCATGGTAAGCATTGTCCTAAGTTCTTCAGACACACCTGGTTTTACCTTCACAACGACTCATTGTTCTCAAATTATTTTCATTCTATTTCTTCCTCTCCTCCCCAGGAGGCTTCCTCTTACCCCATTCTCCTTATCTGAGGACTACAGAGAAGAATTAAGACATCATGTATCTCAACTTTTATCAGGAAAAAACAACAAAACAAAACAAAACAAAACAAAATCTGAGCATATGGTTAAGGCTCCAGCAGGGTCTAGCCCAGGAAGAATCCACTAACAGATTCAAGATAATCTTTTCACTGAGAAAATAAGGACACATTTTCTGGCCTGCTAATCAGTGTAACTGTTCAAAGGAAGATTGTATCTGAGATGAAAACTTTTAATACCTATAATATTCTCTGTCCCAAGATACGATGTCTTAATGGTCCCAGAGTTGGTTCTTTTAGAGGTGAATCTAAGAACCCCATTGGAGAAAGGGTTCCCCCTCCTCATGCCTCATTCAAGATGTAGATACAGCATTCGCCTTTAACCAAAGGGGAGCCCAGGAAACTAGTTCCACAGGTAGCCACCTGTAAACAACGCTGTCACGCACACAGTGGTATAAGAATGGGGAGAAGAATGCTCAGGTCAAACCAGATGAGGTTGAATGAGTGACCTTCGCCTCCCATGGCATCCTCCTCTGAGCTAGAAGTCATATGCTGGGCTGAGAACAGAGAATAGTTTTTAAAGTTTACTCAAGGTACTAAAATAGTTGGTTATTCCTCTAGGAAAACCATAGTTCACTAAGAAATGTATATCTACCCTGGAGAGTTTGGAAGATACATGCCAATTAAAGGCCCACTGAGTAATGATCAAAACCTCTTAGAATCTCTAAAGCCAGAAAAACTAGACTTTCAACAAATACTATACTTCTGGCTTTGCTGATGGAAATAAAAGGGTAACCAATACGCAAGTTTAGGAGCACTCACCAAGAACCCAGACACGTGAGGTCACAGAACCTGCTGGAAATGGGTTAAGAGGATGACAGAGAAGCTTCTGTGGGGAAGATCGGACATAAAAAAAATTCTTTCTCAGAAAAAGTAACGCAATTCCTTGAAACGATGGATTTATTGGAATGATGGGAATTATCAACCTGAGAGGCCAGCCTGATTTACAAATGGCTGTTCTGCTGCCCAAACAACAGGGTCAAAGAAAAGAATTACTATCACTCAGTTATAGCCAGTTCCCAGGGACACAATCGAGTGTAAGAAACATGCTCCACGCCTCTTGGCATTTCCCCTCAGACCAAGCACCAGGCCAGTAGGTGTTTGGCTAATGTGGGTGCTGATAATATATGTGACCCATACCCTTCCCCCTCAAAGATCTCAGGATAGAAGGTGCCAAGCCCCAGGTGTCTCCCCCGCCCTGAGTCCTTACCGTCGTTAAAGCTGTCACTCGTGGCCACGTGGGTGAATGGTGACTGGGCCCGGGGCTCCTCACACAGGGAGTAGCTGTGCTCAGCCTGGATGAGAGGCGCTGGGGACGTCGGGGACGGCTCTACCTCCATCGACACGCTCTTCTCTGAGAGGAACGGGTCATTCAGGAGCTGGCCCAGGACATTCTGGGAAAACTCATCCAGAAGTTCTGAGAAGTGCTGCAAGGAACAAAAGAAGACCTCGGTTTTTCTTAACTGTGATCTGATATTTATTCTGCACACATACTCAAGGCAAATACATCAGCCTCTGCCTTAGAAGTCAAGAACACACAATACCCAGCTGTCTATTTCTGGGATTGGCTAGCAAACCATCCCAGTGCTTGGTGGCTTAAAATAACCATCATTTATTATTTCTGGCTCCTGCGTGGGCGTCTGGGTGGGCAAGCTGATTCCATCGGGTTTCCTGATATGCCACACTGTGGAGCTGGGGGGTGGGTGAACTGGGAGATGTGCTGGACAGAGACACCTGGGCTCTTTCCAAAGGAGGCTTCCTCACATGCAGGCAGAAATGTCCCAAGATGGAACACAAAAGCTGAATGACCTCAGAAGTCACACAACCTCACTCTTGCCACATTCTTTTGGTCCAGGCACATGAGAAAACCAGTCCAGACTCCTGGAATGGAAAAACAGACTCCAGCCCTGAGGAGAAGAATGGAGGGATCACATCACAGAAGAGTGTGGATGGAGGACGGCATGATTCACCGGGGCCACTGATGTAATGACTTGCCATGTTTTGCACTGGCAATATCTTTAAACAAGCTACTTTTAATTTTCACAGCATGAGGGTGCAATTATATGGCAAAGTGCTAAATTCAAAGGCCCACATGTTAAAAGTCTTGATCCCCAGCCCATGGCGCTACTGGGAAATGGTGAAACGTTTAAGAGATGGGGCCTAGTGGGAGGTCTTCAGGTACCTGGGGGTGTGCCCTTATGGGGACTGTGGGGCCCTGGTCTCTCCTCCTTTTTCTCTTTCACTTTTCAGCCATGAGGTGAGCGGTGATGCTCCGCCACCTGTCCCTTGCCTTGATGTGCTACCTTGCCCAAAGCAAGGAGACCAACAAATCATGGGCTAAAGCTCCAAAACTGTGCGCCAAAATAAACCTTTTCTCTTTATAAGTTGATTGTCTCAGATATTTGTTACAGTCATGGAAAACTGATGAGTACAGGCAGCTTCTTTTTATTTTCCCCACTGCCTGGACTTTGTTCCTCCCTGGTTTTCTCTTACTCTCCTTAATCACTTCGCATCCTCCACCTCCAATACTTTGAACTTCCCAGTCGCCACCATGCATGGACATGATACAGGAATAATCTAGAGATTATCCCTGGGATTCCAGCGGAAGCCGCTCCACCCTCCCTCTGTGACTGGCATATCGTCACGGTAGGGGGATATGTGGAGCATGGTTTCTCACCCTTTGCATTGCTGACATACTGCACTGGATGACTGTGCAGGGGGCAGGAGGGGGTGTTCTGTGATGTTTAGCAGCAACCTTCACCTCTACCCACTAGTTTCCAGCAGCAGTTTCCCAGGTGTGACACTAAAAAGGACTCCAGACCCTGCGCAGTATTCCTGGGATGGGGGGGGATTACCTTGGTGTAGAATCACTGCTATAAAGTACATTAAAATAATAAGAATAAAATTTTAAAGTCCACTTTGGCACCGGCTGCTCCAGCCACTTCTGCCTCCTTAACATGTCCTGAGTCGCAGACCAACAGGTGACATCCTTATCGATTAAACCTCAGGGACACTTCTGGTATAGAAAAGAAGTTAAGAAAGCAGATGCAGCAGAGAACTGACTGCAAATAGCAACACTTGGGGTAATTGGTAAGAATTCCTGGGGTTCTTGTGGACAATTAAGTCCCACCAAGGAACTGAATGAAGAATTGGTGAAGACGTGAAATTGAATGCAGGAAGGGAAGGTGGAAGATGGCCTTGCAGCTAGAGCCCTGAGAGCAGGATAGTTGTAGGACACATCCTCTTTCACTAAAGGAGAAAGGCAGACAGCAAAGGAGAGGCCCTCGCAGGCCAGGTCCCAAATGGGTTGGAGAGGTGGGTTTCAAGGACATCACAGGCACAGCAAATGACAGCATGCCATCAGGACAGAGTGCAGGGACGCTGCAGGCCTCAGGCATGGGTGTCTAGGAGAACAAGACAGGGTGGCTGGGAGAGACGCCTCTGAGTGCAAACACACTTAGAACTGGAAGGCCATTGGGAGTATCTCTGGCCATTATTCCCACAGGCCAGCTGCCTGCATCACCACACCAGGGGAGTTTCCTCCTCCTCATTTTACAGTGAAATATCTTAAGCATCCAGAAAAATCACAGAGAGTATTACCATGGGAAATTATGTATTCGTTCCTTTGAAATGTTTTTTTATTCTGCAACCTTTTTTTACTCTTTCCTTCCTTCTTCCTTTCTCCCTCCCCACCCCTGGCTCTTTCTTTGTTTTTAAGAGATAAAATATATGAAAGAACTGTTAAAGCTCCCACCCGCAGCCTTTCCTCTTTCTCAACGCTAACCAGTAACCTGAACTTGGTGCTTATTATTCCTACCCAGGTCTTTATACTTTTATTACATATGTATATTTCCATTACACACATATGACTTTTAAACTTGAAATGAATAGAACCTACTTCACACATCCTCCTATAACTCTTCTTCTCTCAAAAACAGGTTTCAGATTTATCCATGTTTATCCATATAGCTCTATTTCATTCACTAAACTTCTGGATTGTATTCCATTGTATTTATCCACTTCCCTTGTAGGAAGAGCATTTAAAGGCATTTTTAATATATATAGTATTGTAATACACATTCTGGAACATCAAGGGAATTTTTAAAAGACATGCACAGTCTATGAGCCACCCTCTGAGATTTTAAATTAGTAGGTCAAAGGCCTCTCCATTTTGAAACCACTAAAACCCCCTGTCTATGCTCACTTCAGTTTTCTATTTATTTATTTATTTTGGTACTGGGGGTTTAACCCAGGGGCATTCTATCTCTGATCTACATGCCTAGGCCTTTTTACTTTTTGTTTTGAAACAGGGTCTTGGTAGGTTGCTGAGAGTCTCCCTAGTTGCTGAGGCTGTCCTTGAACCTGTGATCGTCCTGCCTCAGCCTCCCAAGTACTGGGATTACAGGTGTGCGCCACCATACCTGGCTCACTTCAGTGTTCAGTCACTGAAGTTTGACTCTGCTTCCTCTCAGCACCTCTCTTCCTAAACCACTTTAGTGTCCAGAAGTTCAGATACGCCCAAGGTCAGAGGAAAAATCATAGATTTTGCAGCTACTAAATGTTTTAGGTAAGAACTACCAATGAAAAATAAATAAGGTGGAAAAGGCTTATGCCTTCCCTGGGGGTTACCATTTAGGACAGCGCTTCTCAAACTTCTAGGTGTGTACAAATTACCTAGGGATCTTAAAACAGATTCTGATTCACAGGCTTAGATGGGGCCCAAGATCCTTCATTTCTAACCAAACCCCAGGTAAAGCTGCTACTGGAGACCTCACTCTGAGCAGCCAGGAGCAGCGCAGCAGCATGTCTAAGGTAAAACCCAGATTTCCAGATGGTTGGACAACCTGATGTCATTGTTTGATGACCTCAGCAGCTTCCCAAAGAAACATTTACTGCTTGACTGATGGTGAATATTCTGTAAGTGTTTGATGCGAGTATCTTCTAAGACCAAAATTAAGGTATGGAAAAGACACATAAATAACACAGGATGTAAAATGCTAAAGCTAAAATTGAACTCACAGTCCCTCCATTTCCAAGCCACAGTCCTGACCCCAGAACGACAAGGTCAACACCGCCAACTCTGCTGGCTCTGCTAAACTTCTGGAATCCCCTTCTACGCGGAGGCAAGGCAGAGCTTCCCAGGTCGGGCCATCTGCTGACATTATCGTTTCTTTCTCCTGAGCAGCACTAATGAATGTTTTCATGAACATTCCCTGAATAACCAACAATAAACTTTCTCTAGCTCTGCTAACTTTCCCTGAGTCCCCCTACTTTGGATGATGTAGTAATTATCACGTTATGAAACAATTTAGCCCTAATGATAGACAGTCCTGAAGAATCCACAGTTGTTATCAAGTACATTATCATACCCACCCCTCCAGAGAAAAGAAATTCCCCAGAAGCAAGGACTGTTTCTTTTTTTTTTTTTTTTTTTTTTTTTTTTTTGCGGTACCAGGGATTGAACCCAGGGGCGTTCTACCTCCGCGCTACACCCCCGGCCCTATTTTTTTATACTTTATTTTGAAACCGGGTCTCACGTAGTTGCAGAGGGCCTCACTAGGTAGAGAGAGACAGAAAGAGAGAGAGAGAGAGAGAGAGAGCGGAGGCTGGCTGCGAACCTGGATCCTCCAGTCTCCGCCTCCCAAAGTACTGGGATTACAAGCGTGCGCCACCACGCCCGGCCGCAAGGACTGTTTCTAACCACTCACCTACACCTAGGAATTTAGGTTCAGGGGAAAGATAGACCCAACTGGGCATGGTGGCCCATGCCTGTAATCCCAGTATTCCAGAGACTGAAATGGGAGGATCACAGGTTCCGGGCCAGTCTCAGCAACTTAGCAAGACCCTGTTTCAAAATAAAAGGTAAAATAGGGCTGGGAGTGTAGCTCGGGGGTAGAATGCCTCTGGGTTCGATCCCCAGTACCAAAAAAAGAAAAAGAAAAAAAAAATAGAACCAGCCAGTCCTGACCGGATGCTGAGTCAGCCCAGCTGGGTCTCCTTGGCAGCTGTGGGCTCCAAGACGCAGCAGACAGGTCAACATTCCTCTACTGGTACAGGGTTCAGGCCACAATGGGCCCATCACCAATGCCAGCCAGTCAGAGAGAGGCATTCCGGTCCTGGTGGCCAAAAATGAGAGAGAGGAGCAAAGTAAACTTCAAAGAGGGAACCCTTCTGCATCCTGCAAACATTAGTTTAATTAGTATAATTAATTAAACTAACTTATTTAATTAATTAATTAAACTAATTAAAAATTAGTTTAATTCTTTCAAAGATAGTGCCATGATAACATTTTAGCATTCTGCCTAATATTTTAATCAAGATTGATAGACTTATAAAATATTCTCATAGCCTTTTCCTTACTCAGTGATTGCAGCAATGCTGTAAAGCTGGCTTTCAACCCATAGTCCAAGATCTCAGGCACCTACGGAGAGACCTTGAACTAGGGTCCCCTAATTGCAAATTCACTGAAGTTTTCCTACATTGTTTCTCCCTGGGAAGTGATCCTCGAACCTCACAGCCCAGCTGCATGGAGAGGTTTTAAGAAGGGTAAAAAGAGGATGGTGATATTCATGATGATGATGTTGACAGGACTAGATGGTAGGCTTGCCCGATGGACTGAATGCTTGACAGGTCAGATTTTCAGAAAATGGGCAGATGCTTTTCCTACAAGGGAGAACATTGGATAGATGAGGAAACTGGGAAGCTCAGGAGAGTTAGGTACTTTTCCCAGGGTCACACAGATGATGAAAGGTGAAATTTAAACTCTACCCCAAATCCAGCATGGGTCCCAAACTCATGCATTTTCTATTACAGCATGCTGTCTCTCACGCTAGACAAAGATAGACTCAGGGACAGTCCATCCACTACGGACACACAACTTCCTCATTAAAAGTGCAGAAACATGCCAGGTGGTGTTAGGTGGAGAGGCTCCTGCTATCACTTTCTGTGGTCAGCCAACAGCAACAAGGACAGAGATGTTCACTTGCCCTGAATGCATGGTTCTGCGAAAGGCTTCAAAGTCACAGCACTGAATCTCTAGGTTGGAAGAAATCTGCTGATGGGGTTGAGCCCCAAACTCACAACATGAGTTTCTTAGTCATCTCAGTGAAGACACTGGGAAACTTTCTTTAAGAATGGTATCAAGATCTTATCTCCCCACTATCTAAAGACCCTGCCTCTGACAGTCCCCAACCAGGCCCCAACCATCCTATGAAGTCTTGTCTCCTTATATGTTTACATGTGATGCTTTCATTCCAATCCTAATAATCTCAGTATGACCTTGTAGCAATAGAGCTTTGGAGCCAGACAGCTCTAAATGTGAATCCTAGCTTCTCGCTGTGCAAAGATAAGCAAGATACCTCCATCCTCCAAGCTTTGATTCCCCACCTCCTCCCCCACCAGAGCCTAAAGTGAGGTTAGCAAGAGTACAGGCCTCCTGTATTCTAAATAAAGCCTGTAATGCACCTAGCACTTCACTGGCTAGCAATCGTTTACAAAGCTCTTTTAAAAAAATTAAAATAATTAAAATAGTAAAATGTTGGTATTTTCTACTTGCACACTAACTTTTTTACTTTTTGTGCTGTTCTTCCGAAAATGTCTTTTCATTTTCCTCTTTACCTATCAGGAAACTACCTAAGATAAAACAATTTTTTTTTAGCCGGGTGTGGTGGCGCACGCTTGTAATCCCAGTACTTTGGGAGGCGGAGACCGGAGGATCCGGGTTCGTGGCCAGCCTCAGCTCTCTCGCTCTCTCTCTCCCTCTCTCTCTCTCTCTCTCTCTCTCTCTCCTTAGTGAGGCCCTCTGCAACTTCGTGAGACCCTGTTTCAAAATAAAGTATAAAAAAATAGGGCCGGGGCGTAGCGCGGAGGTAGAACGC